>JBCAUG010093191.1:0-38541 GCA_038406175.1 Haplosyllis leylae | reverse complement strand
CAACGGCCCGGTGGCTCGCAGAATACGCAGCGCGACCGCGGAATTGGGGATGCGCACGCCCTGTGTGGCTTTGCCGGACAACAAGGACATTGTGGAAAAATATAATCAGCTGGTAGTAGACTTTATATGGGATGGCAGGTCAGCGAAAATAGCATTGGCACATCTCCAAAATCACAAAAAGCTTGGGAGAGTAGGCCTTGTTAACCTCTAAAGGCATCGTGGATTGGAATTTTACATCAAGATACAGAGCTATCATCACTGGCATATAATAGCTTATCTCCCGGACTAGGCCAGAACATATGGAGGTGCAACATCAGTCCAAGAGATGTTCTGAAACTGTTCTCATCCTCATTTTGGACAGACGTATTGCAAGCGTGGGTGCAATTTAACTACTTGGAGATAGTGGATGACCCATATGAACAGTTATTATGGAGTAATTCACACATTTGTGTCGAAGGAAAACCGGTAATTTGGGAGCATAGTATTAAAGCAGGCCTGCTGTATATCCGACAATTATACCCAGAAGGGTGCTTAATTAGTTCTCAAAGTGCCACTCAAGATTACAACTTAACATTGATGCAGTTTAACAGTATAGTTGCAGCGATCCCAAATCACTGGAGACACCAATTGAGATGTGGTACATCGAACAGAATGATTCCTAGCAAATATGACACCATCGTCTCTGCAGCTTCCATCGCCTCCATAATCTACAAAACACTCACCTTAAAAGAAGATGCCCTAACTCCTAAAAGGAAAAAATGGGAAAAGGACCTTGGCTGCACAATTCCACCAGATGCTTTTATCCAAGGATTTTCTGACTTATATAGTGTCACCAACATCACTAAGCTGCGTAGCTTCCAATACCAACTATTACATCACGCAATCATTACTAATGTTAGATTGAAAGAATGGAACATTAGTGATACAGACTTATGTACCTTCTGCCAAGAACAACAAGAAACTATCTTGCATTTGTTTATTTATTGTCCATGCGTCACCGATCTATGGATATGTATTGAACAATTCATGAACCAGTACAACAAAGACCAAATCCACTTTGGCCTGGATATGGTAATCTGGAATAGGTTGGTTCACACTCCAGTTAGACACGTGAAGAACTTGATATGTCTTATTACTAAACACTACATATATATCAAACTCGCTGTGTGCAAAAAAGGTTATCATTTAATGACTGTAAAAGCTATATTCAAAGTATCGAAAGGCATGAAAAATATTATGCGGTAAAAAACAATCATCTGCACAAGCAGATCAATAAGTGGTTTAATCAAAGTTAAAAGTAATTAGATATATAAACTACAGTGTTACATACAATAATATTATTCACAAAAGTTATAAAATATGATCAATCAATTCCAATGTACAAATATGGTAATAAATGGCGTTTTGTCCAAAAACAAAAAAAAAAAAAAAAATCTAAAGATATTTTTTTCTATGAGCAATATTCATCTGCCAAATCAAATTCTGACAGATTTGAATTTGGCAATATCTTGCCAATTGCTATTGATAGCAAATCTGTTTTAAGGAGGTTATAATTGGCTATTAATCGTGATATCGGACTTGGTTTCATATCCAGAATTCAGTCGATTTTACTAATATTTCTATCTTTACTTTTTCAAACCGGTAAATTTGATACAATCTACACCTGCAATTTACTCCATGCTTTTTGTGATGGTATGGCCACTGCATTGACCCTGTGTTTTCGAAATTTCATAAATAAGCAGTTCAGTTGCAAACAATTGCAGATATTATTTTCTCAATGGGTAAAACTGTGGAAATTCTTCAAAACATCATTTTAGGAAACAGTAAAGCATTTAAAAAAAAGAATTTTTCCAGAATTTTACGCGAGTGGGAAATAATATCTACAATTGTTTACAATTTAACTGTTTATTTACAAATATTATTTTGGCGCTTGGGGGATTTTAATATTTAATATTTGTTGAGAACACAATAATCATTCATGTTCAAGAACTGAAATTCTGAAAATTGCCTTCATAAATCCGAAGGAAGCACAAGTGGTGGAACCAGAGCAGTTTTCGGCATTCCTCCCTCATATTTATCTAAAGGATGCCCTTTCGTCTGCCAGGAAGGATTCCTGGGTTGCTATGGGAGACCAACATAAGCAGGCCATATGTCAGCTATGTAGCGGATCCGCTAGTAGAAAGATCTATTATTTGATAAGCTTGTACACTTCATGATCATCGCCGACACGTGTCATTGTTACATGAATTAAGTATCTGCAATCTGCCCTTCCGTCTGCTATTAATACCAACAAAACAGGTTAATTTATGTTCTAAAATTAACCTACTAATCTACTTTCTAAAGGGCACTCAAAAACGCACCATCCAAAAATTGTTTAATTAATTTGCTTTCATCAAGCACTTGTATTATAGTCTGTAGAATTTTGTTTTGATGAAGTGTGAGCAGTCGACAACAGCGTTCTGCAGGGTGGATCCAGAACTTCTCCTAGGAGGGGGCACTCAATATTTTAATAAACATATAAAAACCCTATGAAATTAAAGATATTTTGTGTATGGGGGATCCACCACTGTTCTGTATCTTGACATTCCGATGATCGTCTCGTATGCGCACGTTGTAACGTGCGGTTACACAACCAACCTTAGTGTTCGATCTATCAATTAACCTCGCAACTTGTTATTTTGGACCCTTAAGTAATTGAGAGTAGCCGCAGTTTGCAGAATCATCAATCTCATTGGAAGGGGAAGTGGGTTTTTCTGGAAGTAAACCGGAAGTTCCTTAAAATCAATTAAAAATTTTAAAATTGGTTCAGTGAGTCAATGCACTCAGGACTGGTCAGTAATAAAGTCACTAAATATTCGAAAAGTTACGAGAACTGTGTGTTATGTAATAAGCAATACACACAGAGAAGCTTTGGGACGCTGGGTTGTTTTAGAACAGCTTTATCTAGTTTGATCCTCATTGGCAAGTTACCTCTGCAGCAGGTACTTGAACCAGCCCAGCACCCCTCACACTTTCCATGTATGGATGTAACTCTATCGCGCAGACTTCCGACACTTCGGCAGCTTCGTTTCTTGTTCGGCTCTTCTCGGCAACTGCAGCGAGAGGTACTCATTCCACTGCTCATGCTCTGTGAGTATCTGAGGATCAGCCTGCACCCCTCTGCTACTCACTTACACTAGTGTCGGACGAGAGCAGTCCTTTCGACACCCAACCGCTACGCTACCGTTTGCGGGTCCTCTTGCTTCATCACTTCTTTTTCTTTTGAAATTTTATTAATTTTGCTTGTGTGAAGGGATCAAATATTAAACATTCACAATGGCGGCGAATACTATGGACGCGATTAAAAAGAAGATGCAGGCGATGAAGCTGGAAAAGGAGGCAGCCTTGGACAAAGCTGACCAGCTGGAACAGGCCCTCAACGAACAAAAAGAGAAAAATGAGAAGGTAAAAAAGTTACACCTTTATATCTGACAAAGTATAAGTACAATATCGTTAGAACAAAGTCCCGTGCAGAGAGGGTCGCAAAGGGGGGTTTAAAATTCCCGCTGTGTTTAAAGTTTACATTGGAAATTTCTTTTTTTTTTGTTGCAAAATTACCATGAAGATAGATCACTTATGTCCGCCATCTTGGATCCAAATTAAAACCCTGATGATCATCAGTTATCATTCATTCCCATACAAGCCCATCATACAATTAAGCAGTTCAAAGACAGAGATAACCTTAGTTCGTGAGTGAACGTTTTCCTTATCCCCCTTTTTTATGAAAAGTAACATGGCACTGAGTCGTCACGGAAATCTGGTGTGCATTCCAAACGAGTTTTTTTAGAGTACCAGCTAATTTCTCCGCCATGTGTATAATAAAAACGCATAAAATGCAGGTATGAATGAAAATTATTCGCTCAACCCAATGCATAAAACAAGCATCCAATGTTTGCACCAACATTTCGATAATGACCGAAATCTTTTGACTTTAACAATCCTGGGAGAAATTTCACGGTGCATCATAGATAATATCACAATTGAACTGCATTATGGATTTCTGGTGACAACTTTAAAAATTAAAATTTTGCCACAAACGTCTGGTATTTTGATTGCCTAGGCTCAGTCGTTGACAAGGTACCAAAAACGTATGTATAGCAAACACTCGAAGGACCATTATGATGCAAAAAATTGTACAAAATGCTAAGCATTGAGTGAATAACTGGAAATCATTCAAAATTTGCAAAAACTAACTAGCACTTCTAGGATGTTCAGGTATATACAATAATAATCCTAGAAGATCCAGTAAGATCAGTAGCTAGCCAACATGTCTGTTTATTACAACCCCTGTAATGTAGACTGAGGTATCTATAAACAGTACTGCTGGGCTAAATCCAGTGCCGGGTTACTTTACTCGATAACAGAAGTTTCTTGCACTGTCTAACTAAATTTTACATACTGTAAAATATTATAATAAATTTTCACAAATGGCCGTCCATGACCCCCAAAATTAAAATAGTTCCAAAGTTTGGATTGTACAGTTTAAATTCTTCGTGCAGATATTCTTACATGAATTGTGATGATCGAAACAAACAGCCATTACTGAATATGCAGTGAATCTTGTCGACAAGCTACTTAAAAATTCGGTTTAATGCTCCTCCCATTAAAACAAGTAAAATGTTTTGTGGGCGGGAAATAAACATAAATTTGTTATCTTTTTCAAGATTTAATTCAGTTTTTTAACATCAGATGGCAACGTCAACATTTCAATCAAATGTTTTTTATTTTATGTTCATGTTGGCGTCTTCACCGGAAACGTTAATTGTTCTTAAGATCAGAAATCGGAGTTAAACAGTCAGAAGACGACTTTCGCCCTGCATCCCAACCACCATGATCCTAAATTTAGCCGTGGTAGAACATGCCGTGCAGCTTCAAGAGAAACTGCAGCAAAGCTTTGCAAATAACGCATACCAGTTGCTAGTTATCTAGCGAAGTAGCCAAATTCTCTCCAAGGTCCAAATTATCAACCCCACCATGTTTTTGTCAGTGAAATTTCCAAAACAAAAATCACTAAAAATAAATTGTTCCTGTGAACGTCTGGACAAATATTTTGTCAACATTCAAAGTCGCCAATGACAATAAACTGAGGCGTACCTGATTTTTTTTCCTTGTCTCACCTTAAGTAGCAATAAATGCGAATGAGTCTAATAGACTGACTTGATATACATTCCCAAGGTCATCTCAACGAATCATATATTCTATGAAACCCTGCCAAAATCTAGGTTGTGTGGGTTTCCTAACTAAACATTCTCCACCATGTTGTAAAAAACAAATGTACATTTATCATCGTGCAAAATTATTCACAGCAAAACAAAAAGTGACAGTAAGCTGTCATAAATTAACCTATATTCCACTAAACATACCGACTAAGAGACTTAAAGGCTATTTATAAATATTTTGGTACCAATTTTAATTGTTCTAAACATATATTGAGTAATGCTTTATTGTAGATGACGATCGGATATTTACGCAGTGATATCCTGAGAAGGTGTTTACTTGAATTCCAAGTTAAAATGCAAACCTATTTCTCTTTTCACTAATCCCAGTAAAAATCTAGTAAATTTGATTTCCTAACTCGAATCTCTCTAAATTGATGATCCTCAACTTAGTTTTCTTCTCGAATGTGGCTGTTTGAGCTTTGACCACAACCCTATGCTTGCCCCACGAAAAACTGGGCAATCTTCTTCCCTTTCACATACTTACCTTCTTAGTATTCTAACATGAACTAATTGGAAAAGTCCTCTTGCTACAAACAATAATTATAAAATCTAATAAAATAATTCTTTCGTTTTGCAAAATTGAGGTCAAAGTGACCTCTTTAGCATTTGTAACGCGAAAGTGAGAAAAATACTAAAACTTAGTAAAATCGATGCATGCCCAGTAGAGGATTGATTATCATCAGTGAAAACAAATTAGAAGGACACAACAAAGACGGCATCTTTGACAAACCAGGTTTTGTGTCCGAGCACAGAGGAATTCAAAAATTTTAGTGGAACAATGAAAGAAGCACTTAATTATTCTTACCTGAACACATTTAGTGGTGTTTTCAATCACATGCCACGAACAAGGAACATTTATTACCTGCGGAAACGTCATCAGCATTTCACTAGTCATGTTAGTCAAAATCAAAATTGGCATCTCCACATATCACCTTTTCAGCTTTCAATCTTTCTGCATCAATTCTCATGCAATCTTACCTTTTACTAACCCAAGTTTATAATATTTTTGTTTAGCTTGAAGATGAAAACAACAACCTACAGAAAAGAATTTCAGCTTTAGAAGGTGATTTGGACCAAGCACAAACACAATTAGAGGAAGCTGTACAGAAACTTGAAAATACAGAAAAACAGTTGACTAATGTAAGTATGGAATAGAATATAAGTAAAATAATAACATTTCAATTTAATTTGCTTCATACAGCAAGAGGAGGACATGAATGACCTGCAGAAGAGGATATCAATGCTTGAGGGTGATTTAGACCAAGCACAGACACAATTAGAAGAAGCTACACAAAAATTAGAAAACACAGAAAAACAATTGGCAACAGTAAGTAACGCATCACGTCGACGGAACCGTGAGTAGCCTGGAGGAACAATGCATGCGCATGCGCTAATTAATACTCATTGTACGTCTCTTTCAGTCTTGTCTCTCTTCCTCCGTCACAGTGATGGTCACACGTCTTTTGCGTTGTTCCACTCTTTGGGGACACCAAACGGATAACCACTTCTGTACTATCTCTTATTTCGCCAAAGAATTCCACTTATTGTTTAATTAAACAATCACCAATCACATTTTGATCTCATTAAACGTGTTACCTTTGTCGTGCATAAACTCCAATCAACGTTGAAGAAAGGAAGTCAAATATATACCATAATGTCCGCGCCAACCTTCACATTTTTGTCGTACGCGTGTGCAGTGTGATGATCCTTTCAATTTCGTAGCTGAAAAATAGGACCCACGTAGAAATGGTAATGTTACTCAGCCTGCTCTCTCCTTCATTGTTTCATAAAATTAATCTTCTTTCACGTGTGGTTTTAATCACAATTGTCAGCATGCATATATCATAAATATGAGATAAACTTTAAAGTTGCTTAGACTTAATAGGATATTGTTCTGTTACGCACTTAATTCTTGTTAATGACAGAAAGACTCTTCAGGCTATGTTTTATTTTCATGACGGAAAATTCTTTGCGCAGGAAGCTATTATGATTTTTAAAAAGTCCGTTTTATAGTATACTTGCGCTTGTTTATTATTTGTTTTTCTAATTAGGATAGACTAGTTGTCATAAATAGTTCATACTGTGAAGATGCCGATAGTTAACACAATTCGTTTTGTCCAAGTCAATCAATTACTTTGTTACTATAGGCCTCCATGATCTATGGTTGACATATTCTCCAAAATAATTAGGTTAAAATGTAATCAAACTAAATCGAAGCAATTCAATGAGACTTAATTGAGCAGAATTATCACTGGTTTCATTTGAAAAAGTACCAAGCCAAGTATCCCAGGAAATTATTTTTTTGGGTCCCCAAAACAGAAATTTCTGTGTCCAAGAAAGGATAATGTGTCACAGGGGTTGTGATTTGGTTGTCAAATTGAAACTGGGAATAAACTGGGAAATGAACTAGGTATCTTCCGTTGTTTTTCCTGGATGATTTTTGGAAAAGATGGAATATTCAATCTGATTAAGAACGGGGCGAGGAGGTGGTTTTCTTCGGTTCATTAAATAATGTTCATTTCGTAATGCTGTAGGATAAGTTTGTCTCATAAGTTGAAGTTTGGCATCAGACGTCAATCATATAGTAGTAGATTACATTGGAAAAAAATCGGAGGAAAGTTACGAGAATAATTAGCTGTAACCAGTAACAGTCACAACCGGCTCACTGGTGGGCCAGACACAAACACTTCAAAATTGCTTCTATTGTTCTGACATATTATGCACGAGGCAGAAATAATATTATGTATTTCCTTCATTTTGGACTAACGCCCAGAAAAAATTGAGCAGTCAGTCTCCACAATCATCACAGTTATCTCTTCACTCACTTTTTCCGACGATCAGTTGAGGGAGTGAGCCTACCCGTAAAATGTTAACCCTCACTCGATAATGAATACTCTTTGGATGCGAAAAAAGTATGTTGAGGAAAATAATTGAAAGATTGATAGGTATGGGAATGGTCGAGCTTTTTTCACAAAAGTTGTTTCGCAAGCAGTGTTTACGCGAATTAAAATTTTCCTAAAGTATGTCACTTCTTGTTGAAAATACTCATTAAATATAGTTGAATATTCATACTTGAGATGACGTCATTTGTTCCAAATATGGAAAGTCATCTGAAGAATGTACTGGGTTTCCCAGCTTAACCCTCGCAAGGGTCGAAAAGCTGTGCTAAGATCTGGGTAGCCACCCTCTGAAGTGGGATCAAAAATAGCTCTGCAAATAGGTGCAGCTGGCAACGGACTCAACACGCTGGGAAGCTGCCTCTGAGCTGGCTCACGAAAACTTCTAGGAACTCACAGGAAGTTTGTATGCATCATTCACTGTCCTCGCTACCACGTGGCCAAAGGGGACAAGGACTTGATATTTACTAACTAGTTGCCATAGCAACAAACATATTTGAGTACCAGTAGGTCAAAAAGCAACATGAACAGTCTGATGATAAAAATAAAGCTCGTCTGTCTTCATCCTTATTATTTTTTCTAGCAGTGTGATATGAGTGTGATTCACATAGGTTGTGAATAATATGAAAGTTGTTGTGGAACAGCGCAATTAGCTCTCCTGGAAGTTTGACTGCTGCTGCTGCTGAGTCTCTACTTTCACTTAGACTGAGGATGTGTGGTAATATGATTGTGTTGGATTTTTATCTCTGAAGGATTATATATTAGTCTTCCATAAACTTTTCCACTTTGGATTAGCTGTGATAAGGATCAGTTATGAATTCCAGAGGAAGAAGACCCAGAGATAACAGATGCATTTCCAGAGGCGGATCGGGTCAAATGACCTCAAAGGATTGTGGATTAATCAAAGTTGTGTCAGAGGAGTCAGCTAGCCAAGCTCTAGTTGCCGCTCTAGATAAATGTTTTTTGATGGCACTGGACCACAATGAGGAGGTTCCAGAAAAAAGTTTTTCAACAGATAGGAAGTCAAGTAGGGGTGTGTCCCCTCGTGGCTCCCCATCTGGTAAACATTCTGATGGACAAAATAGTGGAACTTTAAAGAAAAAAGTTCGAAGGAGGGATTCTAGTAAGCTAAAAGAATCCGATAACTGTGATGAGGAGGATGGTCATTCCACATTGAAGAAAAAGAAAGTTAGGAAAGTCAAGAGACACTGTGATATTCACTCGAAAAACTCCAAAGAAAATTTGTCTAGCATAGGCAATGATTCCATTGTACAAAATGATTCAAAGTCCAATAATCCAGAACTTGTGTGTAACTGCCACAAACGATCCAAGTCGAAAACTAGAAGACCTGATCCAGAAGGTGGACCTAACATATCAAGTTTGGTTCCTATGGATGAATATGATAAAATCATATACAACGCAGAACCGTTGTTTTCTGATGTTGAAGAAAATGCAGTTTTGGATGATCAAATCAAGAGAGACACGGAGCGTTATCACAAACGAGTACAAAATCCTGATATTTTCTCGGCAGCCCTCATGGTGAACTCCAATACCTTGCTGAAGTTTGCTATTATTGGAACAGAGCTGCAGAATATAAGCAACACGTCACTCAGGAGGGTAATGTTTCTTTCCACCCTTTGGCTGAAATCACTTCACATCTCATGAGTTGGCCCATCTGTCTACATGATCTTAGTTGGCATGGTTACATGTAAAAACTGGAAGTGATCTGGACTTGATCCTGTTTTCACGTGTAGTTTTGTTTGTTTAGTCGGATCATGGTTCCAATGAACAAATTGATCACTTTTATTATTTTTTTTCGAGTTTCAAAGAAACGAAATATTTTGTGCTTCTTGTCACAGTGTTTGCCTGTTGAATACTATTCATTAGTTTTCCATGTATTTTTAAAACTTAAAATACAATGGATTAAATAAAAATAAACGTGGGCAATATGAAAAAAAATGTTATCAGGTAATCGGGTGTGGTCTTACCTGTGAAATTTCTGTTCCACTTGAAATCTTTTGATGTGATGTGCGGTGATATTGAAGGTACTCTACATCCAGGATAACTGGTTGCAAGAAGCTCAGCTACTGGGTTATCGCATAGTTTAAATGTGGGGATTGTGTACTGTAAAAAGGACAGCTAGTTAGTAAACCGTATGTCACACAATATACGATGACAACCTCCAGAACTCTCAGTAATCAGACAACCTTTTGGCACTACTTTTTGTGGCCGGCGGAGTCATACTTTGCGGCTTCCTACTTCCGGATGAGATTCTATGATTTTTTAGTTAAATACATTTCTGATTCTACATTAAGTTATAGTGAACCAGTTTAATTGTACTAATGATATTATATCAATAAATACAAATGTGTAAAACAAAATAAAAAGTCCAAAATTAGTAGAAAAATGTTATTGCGGAGGAATATTTATTGATAAATGACAGTGATTCGGTCCTATAGCCTCCGTTAGCAGCCATCTTTGGATATTTTTCGACAAACCTGACACTTTTTAAGCTGCCAAGATGTCGACGACGGGTGCAAATGTCCTAACGTCTCTAAAAAATAAGATGCAACATCTCAGGGAAGAGTTAGAAAAGTACAAAGATCTGTATGACGAGAAGTGTGTCGAGTTAGAAGATGAAAGATCAAAACGCAATGAAGTATGTGTCATCCGCATTTTTCCTTGTGTCAATTTTGACAAAATGCTTGTCAGTTTGTATTGTTCACGTAAAGACGAGTGAATGGGGTGGGAGAGCAAGTGCATGATAGTGTACTGGAAATTAAAGCAAAGGGTTAGAAGTAGAAATGAGCAAAATCACGGGCAACTCTGGTAGTAAAACTTTGGCAATGTATAGATCTACTTGTAAATGTGGTCGAGTGATGGGGGCGTGGGACTGGCAGTGGTGTTGTAGATGGTTAGCATAGATCTACAGGTCACTAAAGTAATGACCACAAAGTACCCATGTCATAGTATCCATTTGTTGAGTTCTACGTTTAGCAGATCTGGATAGCTCTGGTTCCGGTCGAACCCTAGAAAGACTATAGGATCGTCACTGTTTTGGTAAATAGCTGTAGGTACAGAAACTGTTCATTGCTCGTAAGAGTAAATAAGTCCCTGAGTTGGTTAAACATTACATTGTGAAATTCACATTAAAACGTAATGTTGTATTAAACACGTCTGTCTTCCCGAAAGTTTTGTGAGAAAACAACGTACAAGATTACGAGTCAGTTATTTGTCACTGTGACACTGTCTTTTATTTTCTTCTTTATGACCAACACGCCTAATGTAACCAGAAAACAATAGGTATTGAGTATTTTAAACAGCCACTCAGTTTGAAACAAACTGATTTGTTAGCTCCGAGCGTTTGTGAGTATCAGTGCACAGAAGTAAAACTTTGCTAAACATACGAAGTCAAACAGTGCGATTTGACGGTATTTTTGCCAATGCAACTTTTATTTAATGGAGCCGACGCCTAACAGTTTACAAGTTGCAAATGTGGACTGCAGACAGAAAATCTGCTAGTCCATGACTCATTTATGCCAAGCAGTCACCTGATTATCCTAATCCTCAGATCCCAACTCGCTTTAAATTTGTCGACTACGGAAGGAAATTGCATGACGATTGTAGTGGAACAGTAGAAAACATGCATGCTTCAAAACAATGTTAAATTAAGCACAGAAAGTATAACCGTTTAAAATAGATCTCATTTACCCACAAATAAGAAATTAATATAGAAAGTAAGTTCGTGTAACTTTGTAAGCCATCTCGACAATCGTTAGCATTCTGTTTCATCCTTTTGCGCCGTGCGTCCATCAACCACATGGGATGTTTTTAAAATTTGAAGATGTAATGTTAAACGAACGTTTTCTTTCCTTCAGGCCGAGGGTGAGGTTCAGGCATTGACGAGGAGAATCCGTCTATTAGAAGAAGACTTCGATCAAACAGAAACTCGTCTACAAGAGGCATCCTCCAAATTGGAAGAGGCGTCAAAAGCAGCAGATGAGAGCGAGAGGTCTGTAGCATTTTTTTTGCCATGTCTATCTGAACATTTTTGAAAGTCTGAAGAGTGTTTGGAACAAAAGTCAGCAATTTGAATACATGCTTTTGTTGTGTGATCGTGTTAAAGAAAATCGAGGATATGGAAAGAAATATCCACCGGAAACTCATTCAACTTACAACTGGTATCCGTCACATAAAGGCAGTACGCAACTTCAAGAGAAAACGAGGTGAAATATCAGGCATGCATAACCCACATACAGATGATAAAGTATAGTACTTACTGTAGAACACACAGTTAATTAAGCCAGAAATGTAAAAAAGTGTCGCATGTGTGGCTACTATTTGAAATTTTCTCAGACGACTGGACTTGAGTTATAAGAATCTCTTATGGACATAACGATGGATGGGGCCAGAACGAACCCATTGCAGACTGGTGACCAATGCAATCAGACTGCTAACTATTTTGATACATGTACCTTACGGCAGTTCCGTTTTGATAAGGTTCCTGAAAACGCTCATCCAGACCAAAGTCCTTGGTTTCGCTGTTAATAGCTATGATTACCAAGTGATGATTGGTGCTGATACCATTTCCCGATTGAGCGTCTTAAAATTTTTAGGTCAAAGTTTATCACTCGTCTAGTAAAATGTTTTTTGCCTGGCCCAGATGATAGGCGGGCTCTTGATGGTCTCAATATGCTCTGTAATCGAAATGTTGACACAACGTTATTAAAGTCTGGTTTCCAGTCACACGTGTGGGTCATTTTATTAAAACGCACTGCAAAATGTAAAACTACCTGCTGACTGTAAGTACAGCTTATTCAAGACCAATTCTGTAATGTATAAAGTTATCGTATCTGTGTGGTAACAAGTAAGGAGAAATGAAAAAAAAAACAAACTGATGTTGATGTCAAAATTACAAAATTATCTGCAAATGTCCCGTATCCTCACTTGAGCAAATATCGGATCAAATATGAAAAAAATATATACATATATACATCTGGATGTGTTCAAAGTTGCTAATTTTTTGTTCCAAATGTTCTCTATCTCGTCGAAACCTTCGTAAAAATAACATTCTGTGCAAGGAACAAATAAAACTACTATTGCAAAGCAAGACACGTAATTTTCATACCATGTAACACATAATTGAATAAAAAAAATTGTGACTATATGCTCAAGATGGCAACATACATACAATGGTAGACTACTCTCGACGGCAACGGATATTGATGTGATGGACTTAAATCTTTTTACGAATGTCTTTATTTTATGTATCGTAAATCTTATTGGAAAATAGTCTTAAAACTATTGATAAACATATTACATAGCTTGGCAAAATAGCAGGTAGTGTGGCAGATGCACCTAGGATCCTATTCTTTTAGTCTTTAATCCCAATCCCATTCTTCAGAAGAAGAGATGCGTTTCAATTCGAAATGAAAGAACAAAATGTAAAAAGACAATGTACATACGGAAACTGAAAGGAACTGGGGCAAGGCCTTGCTTCTTACGTTGCCGATGAGTTGAATTTGAAGGCAGCTAATTTTTGGTACAGACCTTGCATGCTATTTTGGCAGATTTTAGAATTAGTTACAACAAAACAGTCTTGCTTTAATCCAAAATATTTGACTGAAGGCGCAGCATTGAAAAGAAAGATGGGAATCAATCAACAAAGCAAGGTTGTTAATACTGTGTGCATTTTTGTTAACACTACTTACTAAAAAACGACAGCTATATTTCAAAGACGAAACCAATGTATAGCTAGGTATTGTCATAAGAAGACAAAACAGATGATCAAAAGGCAATCAAGTGATTAATGATAGGTTTTACAAAATTGGTAAAGTGATCTCTTATTACGATCCTGTCCAACCCAGTGTTTCAGCTTCTTTCAGACCCTCCAAACATTTATGTAAATATTTGTTCTTTTAAAATTAGTTTTATTTTCTATGCTAGTTTTTGTAGAAAAATGTAAACTGTATGAATCCTCAAAAGACTAAGGCACGGTGTGAATTATTGGTTTTGAATTTTTGTCATGGTTATACCGAAAGGTGCATGATTTTATGTTGCTTTGAGCCCTCAGTCTGTCTTCCAGCATAGAAAACTGAAAAAGAATTTTCGTCAAATTTACGGAGTTAAACTTTCTTATTCTGAACAAATTTATTTCAAGTACAGTATATGATTTCTACAAGATTTGTTTTCAGTTCAAATTACTTTAATTGTCTCAAGATTTTAACTACTGCTTCATGCAATTCATTAAAAGAAGAGGGCCTTATCACTGATGGCTTCGCTTTATTTTACCCCCAAATACTAACCAGTGGTCTTTCTTGCATGGTGTTTCAAATAGAGCGCGTAGGGCGCTGGAAAACCGAACGATGATAGACGATGACCGAATTGCGATCATGGAAGATCAGCTTAAGCAGGCAAAATACATCGCGGAAGAGCGAGAACAAATGTATGAAGAGGTATGTTAAAGTGTAAGACGAAACTAATCCCAACGAAAAAGTCAAGGCTAGACTCCCTACTGATCTGACGGCCTCCTTCTTTTCCCGTGCGCTTTGGTGACAGTGGATTGGCGACCGGTGTCCTTGCGGTCTTGACTCTCATCGTTCCCGGTGAACAGGTTTGCAGGTGACGAAACTAGCCTTGACTCTGGCATGTGCTTGTGTGGTTATGCGTGCCGTTATTTTCCATTCTACAGAGGGCGAAGGGCGCTAGAAAACCGAACAAACCTAGATGATGATAAAATAGAAATGCTAGAACGGATGCTTAAAGATGCCACCGAGTCTGCTAATGAATCTGAGAGAAAATATGAGGAGGTACGTTTTCTTTCCAGGGAAAGAATCTAATACCACCACATGTCTTCCTGAGGGTATGCGTCAGTAATCAGTATCTCGAAACTCTTGTGCTCCAACCGGGTCAGCCGCAATGTTTTGTTGCCAATATGTGGCGATTGTTCCTGTAACGTGAAAAAGAGTCACTCGAAGATAACGAGACATACCTTCAGGAAGAGTCTGACACAAGCTAACACTTTCATGGGGACAAGGTTTTGCCTCGTTCTTGCATTGACGTTTTGTCTCGGCGAATTGGTTTAAAATGTCGATGGTTATTAATCAGACGTTTTTCTTGCAGGTACAAACTATTTAAGACACCAATCACAGATTTTCTCACAAATAACTCCTTGACTTTTTCTAGCTTTTCCCTAGTGGCTCATGACCTTCACTACAATAATTAAGCTACCGCGTAAAAATACACTTCAAAATATTAGTTGCCAAATTTCTTTTTTTAGTTGGTTAGTTTTTACTTTTTGGGTTTGCCAATCTGTCACACACTGCATATACTACAAATTGGTGGGAGAATCCACACAAAGCACTTACCTGCAACGCATAGTTGTTTTGGGGATTCAGCCATTTCAGTCGTGTCCTACTGGGCTATTATCACGGATATTCAGGTCGTTACACGGAAAAAAAGATGCAAAAAAAGTTTTAAAAAAAGATAAGCAATATGAAATGTGTGTCTCTCTAACAGAGGTCGTAAGGCACTTGAAAGCCGCAGCCTTGCGGACGATGAGAGGATAGACACATTAGAACAGCAGCTTAAGGAAGCCAAATACATTGCCGAAGATGCTGATCGCAAATACGATGAGGTGATTTGCATGAGTTGGGAGTTGACCAGTGTTTTGCTGCATGTTGGAGTACACCTCCAGACTTTTGGTTGCCCCGTACTAAAACCTTAATAAGACTCACACACCATGATTTGTATAGAAGACATTAGCTTAGAAACTCGAGCTGCTGCTGCGTTTGTCTGACCACTTCTCAGCATCCAGGGTCTGCCCGCAGTAATTATGATTTTCTGATTTTCGTATGCGGCTTATCTGCAAGCCAGTCTGAATAAAATCGTCCAAATGGAAGAGTAAAGCGATAGCTAATTGTGCTCTCTCATTCGTCAGTAGGGCTGCTGCCAAAAGTACCAAAATTCCTTCTGTCTCTTGTCTATTCTTGTTCCTTCCTTTCAGCTTTTTCTGTCTTTTCTACTAAAAGGTCACCAGTCCTAGGATCTGTCCACACAATTATTTTGGGAAAAGTCTAGCGGAGCCTTTATCTTATTACAGAAGACCTTCTACATGGTTCGACAGCCACTTTTTTCCTTTAATTATTTTGCCATACATACAATAAATACTTATTTCAATGTGATCTTGTCCTAAATATCAGAGGACGGAAAGTTCTGGAGAACCGACAGATCAATGACGATGAGCGAATCCAACTTTTGGAAAAAGAGCTTGAGGAGACCATTATGCTAGGGGAAGAGGCAGACCGCAAATATGAAGAGGTGACTGCATGAAACGAACGAAATAATCAGACTGCTTCTTTCATAAGCTAATAAACTAGCATTACTGTGTTTTAGTTGTGTTTCTGGAGAATTGAAACTTACTCAAGTCCAAAAAAAGCAGTTTGAAATTAAAAACAAGACTCACCACTACCATCACCAGTTCTTCCACCGAATAAATACAAAACACTCAGTTCACACAGTGAGAATTGTATCTAATTGTGTTGTATGATGAACTGCAACATTTATGAGTGCGCTAGTTGAGACCGTGTGCTAGCTAGCATGTCGTTTATGTGGTCAATGGTGGCCAGTGTGACCGAACATATAATGTGAAAAACAATAATATTGTGCATGATAGTGTGTCCACTTTTCATTCTTTAAACAAACTAATAACACTTATACTACTGTGCTACCAAGAAATGCTTCATAATTTTCTGTCATATCAAGTAGTACAATGTGAAAATCAAAGCAGCAGCCCATATTCGAAATTGTCCGTATTTGGATGATCCATACGTTTATTTTTGGCCCATTATTACGGCCATAATTTTCAGCAGGATTATCAGGACAAACCTAATTACACACTATGACAAAGTGCGATATACTCAGAGAACAGGGACATTTGTAAAATTGAGACGGAACCACATTTTCGACTATTATTGGCTCTTATCAGATGTCCTGGTCACAAAGACGGATAATGCAATAAAATTGCTAATTTAAACAGTGATAAGCTTTTATTTTCCCTTCCCCTGAAAATTCATTATTTCCAATAGATAGCACACCTTCATGGGGCAACCAAAGCGCTTCCGAGACACAAATAAAAATTCCAGGTAGATCAGTAGTGGGAAATTGTGCACATACAATTGACCCTCAATACATCAATAATAATGCATGGTGGTGTCTACTTAATTTTCAGGTTTGTTTGTAGAAACGTTTTGTTTTCTTGACGTGGATTTGTTATTTTTTGAAAACGCTTCCAATTTTACGGCAGATGATAGTATCAGAGATGCAGATAGAATGGTCTCGTCATCATGTCGACGAACAGTCTTTCAGTCGAATTATCTTCCAACTGGAGAAATATAGAATGAACGTTTAGCTCTAGAATGGAAAGAAAAAAGAACAGACATAGGTGTCACAGACCATGTATCTGCGTATCTATTTTCATTCATTGTTGCAAATTTCAACGTGATCACAAATCTGACGCGCCCCATAGGCCAATGAACATGAGAAGATGCCCACTGGCCGAAAAACGAATTGACCCCTAGGTGATACTTATTTACACCTCATTATTGTGTACCGTTGCAAATCTGGCATGTAAATGACAAAAATATTCCTTTGGCCGTATTCCAGCCAATTTGGCAATGATTTTACCATTGTATCCATACTTTGTGGCCATTCCAGGAACAATCGTAGCAATGTTATTCCGTCTTTCTCACCCAGAAGGAAATATGTTTCTGATGAGGGATTAACTATGTAACTGCAACGTCAAGAGCATCGATATTTCATTGACCAATTAGGGGTGGATTCAGGATTTTCCGTAGAGGTAGAGGGACACAGACCCTTGCCGGAGGAAGGGTAGGGGTGGGGGGAGATAATAAAAGACGATTTTACCACTTGAAATTTAGTCATTTTTAATCGGGATGTTTGGGGCACTGACCCATGCGCCCCCTCCCCCGCCCCCCCAAACTCATTCCCCCTCCCAAATCCGCCAATGCAAACTCTTTCCCCCTCCCAAATCCGCCAATGCAAATGGTTATTTTCTGTCGGCTGAAAACATTTCAGTTGCCGACATTAGATAAAACAAACCGAGCCTTTAGTGTACATTGTAGACCATATCATTATTCAAACAGTTTGTCACTTTTTAAATGAATAAATTTTGGTTTTGTATGTACATGCAAATGTATTTCATATTCAGTTGTACACATCAGAGGCAAACACGAATACAAGGGTCCTACAGTTCAGACGTCACTTGTATTTAACCCATTTTCATACATTATTGACAATGTGTGACATTAACTAAAGTTTTTTAGTTGAGGGTAAATAAGGCCTAAACTCTTATCACCACAAGGCGTTGCAGTTTTAAGACACAACTTTACAGCATCGTGGCAACGTTAAAGAACTTGAACCGATAAACGATAACGCCGGGGCAAGTCACATACTGATTATTTGGAATTTGCAACACTTCTTAAGGTCTGTTTACACGTACCGTCACCGTTAAGCGGCTGCTTTGATCTTTCTGACGGGCAGGATTGGTGTGCAACCCATTTTGCCGTCAGAGTGCGGGTCATCATTGACACAATGTCCAACTTTGATGGAGACGGCACGGCGACGTTACGTGTAAACAGAGCCTTAGTCTAACCCTTTTTGTTCAATTGAATTGCAATTTTGCTTTTATGTTATTATTCTATGAAAGGCCCTTATCCATTCATTATGTTATGGATGGCGGCCAGTGTACTAACTGAATGTTTCGTTTACAGAAGCATCGTGCTCAAACGCTTGAATATTTTGGTTGAGAGACGTCCATGAACTAAGGACATGCCAGTCAACAACGTACTAACTTTTCAACAACAACATCATACATGGATTCAATTAAAATTAGGCAACAAGTGTCCCTTTCGTACTTCTCTGATTACTGGTTAAACCATGGCATAGTGTACTTGTGCCATGTAGGCCTGAGTGTGCATTTCTAACTGGGTTTCTACTTCCAAGATGTGTGAGACCCTTTGCTAAAATTATCCTCACATGTAGTGCCTAAAATGTTGACCCACCACTTGAACCAAATTGAGCTTTTATTTGTGAACTTGAAAAAAATATACTGCAAGATAAATACAAATTGAGATAACATTTCTGTCGTCCAACTAATAAATCAATGAAACCAGTCTTGTTCGTACATGTATATGTGTGTGTTTGTTCGGTAATCAGAGAATGGCATTGCAGTCACCAATAAAAATATTTTTATGTGACATAAATGTATCTGAAATATTATCTGTACGTGAAGATGAAATATCACGACTCGGATTATGGGTGCGGAGAAATAATCGTTCAAAATAGCTGAATATAAATGATCATGCGTAACTTGTTTTTATTGAAAGTAATCGTTGTAAATCAAACTTATTAAGATTTTGTCCATTTTTATTCCAATGCCAAAGGAGCACTTGTAGAATGCGATTATTAATTGTACACGACTTTCTCTATGTGTAGGCGGCTCGTAAGCTGGCTGTTACAGAGGTTGATTTGGAGAGGGCTGAAGCCCGTCTTGAGGGAGCTGAGGCGTGAGTATTTTCAGTGTACTCATTGAAAACGTGATGCGTCGCGGGGCATCAGAGCCGCAGAATATTCATCTTTGCCTTATGATCCTGGAACAGCACTCGTTGATTCGACAGACTTTGATTAATGCGTACCCAGGTCATAACGGCGAAGTGAAGTTTCTCAGGCTTCTGCCGGAAAACGAATAAAAAGTAATAGACATTGGTAATGCATGCACATTTGTTTATATTTTACGAAAAACAGGTAGCGCGTAAATTATTGATGTTGGAAGCAGAATTGGAAAGATCAGAGGAAAGGGGAGACTCAGCAGAAAAGTGAGTCGGTAAAAGTGTACAGTGCTTAGTTCTTAAGTGTACACAGTTTACACGAGGTTAAGGGACACCTTCCTCTTTTTATTTCTGTATCCTCTGATTACTTTTCTGCACTGTTGGTCATATTTTAATGGTTAAAGGTTATTATGGGTGTTTGTAGGAAATAAATTTGCGTTCAAAGTAATATTTATTGTACATAGTATTTAGGCAATAAGTTCTCATAATTCTCCAATTCTTCCTATTGAGTACTTCAGCATGGTTTGCACCCCTATTTATTGGTTAATCTTTCAATCAACTTGTTTTAACCATTTTAATTTTTTTCGAGTACCTTCTCCGATTTCTTGCACTTCGAACTATATTCTAACAAGTCTCTAAAATTATCGAATGTTACCTTTGCCATCTTCACCTTTATCTTGTTATAATCATACTAACTAAGTCTAAGAACTCCACTCTGAATACTTTTTTAGACTTCATGGTATAACAACTGGTTATTTGACCCCTGCTTAGTGTAGTTATTTTGAAAAACAAACGAATTGCCAAAATTTAGTGAACACTTTTACATAAACCGATTTTTCTGCATGTAATTATGGATGGAAAAAAGGCTGAAAGGAGAAAAAAAACCATTTAAATGCCAAAACATACTAAAACTAACACTTTCAGTTTTAAAATTAATGGCATGTTGTGTTAAAAGTTTATATATTTTCCAGTAAAATCAAAGAATTGGAGGAAGAACTTCATGTTGTCACAAACAATCTTAGGTCATTAGAAATTGGCGAAGAAAAGGTGAGGAACAGACGATGTAGCCTATGGTGGTGATAGGTACATAAGTATTTGGATGTGAAGGAGTGACTCCATGCACGGTACGGTCGACAGAAAAAGCAATGAACGACTGTGTAGCGATGAGCCACTTCGCCGCACCCAAATGTTGGTAGCAAGTGAAAAGGGTAAAGAACTGGGATCCACTGGCAGCCCGGACTCTTTTTCCTTGCGAAATTGTTCATGTGGAGTGAGTCTTAGTTATTTTCGTTGGCTGCAGGCCCGAATAAGACTCACGAAATATGATCAATTAGGTTTAAGAGCGTGTGATAACGGTATATTGTAAGATCTAACCTTATGACCTTGCAGTAAGATCGTAGAGTTGGAGGAGGAGTTGAAGGTCGTAGGCAACAACATGAAGTCCCTTGAGATTTCTGAGCAGGAGGTAAAACAAAGCAGAATGTTGCATCCCAATGTGTGATGCACGCAAAGCGTTCAAAAGAAATGAATTTACTCATTTTGTTCCCAGCAGTTTTGTTCGTTCTTGTTTGTACCAATTGCTTGGATTTCCCCAGTTTTTAGTTTTGTTAAGTAGCAACATTTCAGACAGTTTGTGTGTGCCCTTTATGTTTTTGTACACACAAACCATGTTATTCTAGCAGTATCTTAAAATTGAAAAGAAAGCATGCCAAATATGAAAAATATGATTCATTTTATTTCGTTTTCATGCACGTTTTTGAGATCCAAAATATTTCTGGCTATGAACTTTCGATAAAAAAATGGATTAGAACAAAAGAAGACAGTCAAAAATAGGAGTTATTTGGGGAAGCAGATTTGTACCAATAGAATAGTGTGTGGCATGGTGCCAGAATACAACAGTGTATTTTTGCTGTTGCTGGAGTGATTTTCCATATTCGGTTAATTTTTGACCAAATATATTTGTGCAAGACTAATTCTTGGTTTGTAGGCTGTTTTACAGTTGACATTTCGTAGTAAATCTTACATTAGATGTAATCTTAGAATATTATTTGTTGCATTGCAGTAAACGACTGTGATATAAATATTCGTGATTGGTTAATTAATTTGCACCATTGTGATTCCAGGCTTCACAGAGGGAAGACAGCTATGAAGAATCCATCAGAGATCTTACTGCCAGGCTCAAGGATGTAAGTCTTCATCGCAGTTTGGAACATACCAAGAACATTCCTACAATTTATCACTTCGCATTTCCCAATTCAGTGTACACACAACTTAATAAAATGTAACCGATTTATTGATTGGGAATCCGTTCCTTGTAGGCTGAGAACCGCGCCACAGAGGCCGAGAGAACTGTATCCAAATTGCAGAAGGAAGTCGACAGATTGGAAGGTATGACTTTTGCATGCTCACAGTGGTTGCTTACACTCTGCATCAAAATTTGTATGTCACCAAAAATAAACAATTGGTGGCCTAGTTTCCAGGACACAATGAAGGCAGTACCGAGATGACTTATTCACTTCAAGAAAGGAATACTGCGCATGGCGTTTTAAACTTTCCACTAACTACAATATTTAGCAGTCAGACTTTCACATAATTATCATTGGAAATTTAAAATGACAACTGTATCTAGACAGTTTTAATTGTGTGATTGCCTGACGAGCATTTCATATCGAAGGTAACGGTCAACAGTTGAATCCTTTCGTACCATGTTGTACCATAAATTCGCCGCGTGATTTTAAACTAATTGCATGGATTGATGTGAAAAATGTAAGCAGTGCGCCAACAGGCAGGATGTATTGAAAACTAGCTTGACTTTTTTTGAAACATTGAAAGTCAAGCCTAGTCAGTTGCTAAAACAAATCTTGATGCCAAGATTTCTCAGGATGACTTAAGAAGTGTTATTGCATGTAGACTTAATGTTTGTGTGTTCTGTGGCATGTTTTACAGAGGAACTGTTAGACGAGAAATGCAAGTACAAATGCCTACGAGAAGAAATGGAGGTCTGCTTTCAAGAGTTGCAAGGCATGTGAGGAGCCTGCAACCTCAAGATACACTAACCACCCTCAGGTACTACCAACCAGCTTACAAAGTACGGGGTGCAGAAATAAACAACACAAATGTTTATGTACATTACAAGAAACTGGTGCTGCATAGCATTTGCGTATGTCACTTCCAAATTGTATGGGCAAGACTTCACGGCCAACAAGTTTTCTGCAGCGTGGGGAAAACTTGATAGTTAAGCGAATTTTAAATGGTATTTTAGACCAAAGTGCTTATGTATGATTTGGCATACCTGGTATGATTTTCTTTTTGAGAGAAATGCACAGAGCTTATGTGATTGTTGTAAATATGAACAGCAGCTTTTTGTTGCCTGATGGAAAGCCATACAGTTATCGTTTACTTACTTTAAATACTCGACTGAAAGAAGCTAACGCCTCTAGTCTCTTTGTAAAGACAATATGAGGCTACAGAGAGTCAATATTATTTTGCTTTATCTATGCAGAGAAAGAAATCGGGTTGCTTTTGTAAAGGTGTAAATCCTCAACATCCTAAATGTTTTTATATCCGGTATTATTCAGACGTATAGAACTTTTATTTTTGCGGCATAGCTTCTGTGATATAAAGGTTCTTAGTTACGTATGTTAAGGCGAGGGTAGAAGTATAAATACTAGTGATGTACGCTGCTTGCCTTGAACTTGAATTGGCATTTAAAACAGAGGCTTTTATGTAAAACTTTACGAACACAATTTGTACGTTTATCTAAAGTACGACTTGAACATTCTCTCTTAATGCTTTCTTTATTGGGGAATTGAATGTGTTCCGAGATAAAAAATAAAGGTTTGTATTTTGTATCTTTTGTCAGGTTTATTATGCATGTTGTGATAGTTTTGTTTTAAACATTATTTTGTTACGTTTAATATTAATAAATTTATTTTATTAAATTAATATTAAAAAACTTAGATGCTAAAGAAACACCATTTTCTTTATCTATTAGTACTCAGAATGCTTCTTCACGTAAAACTTCTAAAGATTAAATGACATTCATCGATCTTTCTTACGAAAATTCATATGTTCTATGTTTTCGTTCCAGATGAACTGCTTGGGGAGAAGGAGAAGTACAAGGGAATCAGCGAGGAGCTCGACACAACATTTGCCGAGCTTGCTGGTTTCTAAGGACTTTCCACCGGGGGCACGGACTAACCACCTCTCTATCGCCATAACGATGCAAGCTTCCTATCTTGACGGCGACGATAAGCACATTTATGTCTACAAAGTTCATGCTAATAATGTCACACCCTTAGCTTTACATAAGAATACTAGTAGTTGTCATTTTATTGCTCTGAGTAGGGTTATTAGGTCTGTGTGACCCTATATTCGCTGCTGCTTGTAGTTACAATGGTTAAACGAGTGAGTTAAAGGCAGTCCTTGGTGTACAATTCAATGTACCGTTTAATCCCCAGGTGCTAGTTTGTACTCTGCGCAATAACTTGGAGCACGAAAGTGGTTCTTAGAATGTGAGTGTCGGTAAGATGCACCAAGGATAGGGAAATGCTTTTGGGTTAACTGGTCAACTCTTAAACATCAGGGAAAGGTTTCCAAACGGAATTACGCGTACCATGTAGTATCTAGAAGGACCAGTACCGAAGCTGAGTGTGCATATAGTTTTTCGATCTGAAAGAACGTGGATTTTCAAACAGGAGATCAGAGTAAACGAAAGTGACCATTTTACTTGGGGTAGTCACAATGTCAACGTTGCCTGTCAGCCCTACTGAATCTGTGCGCTTTATTGTGCATCCGGACAGATAGCATCCTGAAATGACAGTTGAGTTCATTCCATGTTGTTTCATGTGTTGCATGCTCACTCAGCTTCAAGGTCGCAATGAGTTAGAGCCCCCCTTCCGTACCATATAAGCATCGTGTATATTGTTTCTATCATTGTGATCATTAACGTCGAGTCAAGTTGGAACCGTGCACTGATCCTTCTCTCTCGTGGCAATTTTTTCTCTTTTTTTTAAAATTTGTACAGAGTATTATATAATACATGTATCATGTACGTGATCACTGCACATAAAACATACGTCTTGTACTGCATAAATGGGGGCCATCTAGAATGTAATTGTCTAATTGCCCTTATTTGTATGGATTACAGTTTTAAAACATGAGCATCAATGACTAGTGTCTTTTTTGCTTTCTTGTATATTTTAATATTTTTAAAGTGACATTTGAAGATCTTTGTATTATATTTGGAAAAAAAATCTTGGTAGCGATAGCGGTTGTTGTCGGAGAGATTGCTCGAGCTAATTTTGGCAGGTCGTGCCAAGTGGAGTGTCAAGAGACGAGCATTTTTCAAAATCAAAGAAAACGACTGTTCATTTTGGGGATGAATGTTTTTTTTTTCTAATCACTGCAACGTACTGCTAATCTTTCATGGTATACTTAGTCGACTTATGTATGCCACAACTTGTTTTAGTGTTTAGCTATATTTGTACATTAAAGTAGAGACAAATGATCAAAGCTAACTGGAGTATTAAAAGGTAATGAGAGAATGAGTATTTGTTAACATCAAATTGCCAAAGACATCGCAATGCATAATTGAGCTGATAAATCTGACCACTGGGCTATGTCTCTGGATACCCTTTGTTTTGTTTATTTGTCAATAAACATCAGTACTTCAATACCCCACTTCTGGTTTCCTCTTCATTGTTTGGATAAAACACGAGATCAAACTTCGGAGCAGAGTAACATCGGAACTGAAAGCTTGATTTAATGATCAGTGTGCCCATTCAGCGAAGTGAAATATTTGATGTGTTAATAAGTATTTTGTTATCACACCAGTTCATTGCAGTTTATTTTGAATTATAACCTCATTTAATTGAATTATACAACCAAAAAAATCAAAATTCTTATGGAATTTCGATTCCCATCAGACTAATCATAAACTCACAGCCATAACCATTTTGCTATGAAGCTCTCCTCTCTTGAGCTACTGAGACGTGTACTTGGCAGATCTGTAGGATATTTATGTGGGCATACTCCCATTGGTTCTAACTATTTGATCGAAGTCCTAGATTCAAGCAAGTAGTGCAGCAACAAAAGACAATTGGAAGATTTAAAGTCTCGAAGCTTTTAAAATAGTCGAATACAAATAGCCCTACCATAGTTATTTCCTTTGGACAACGAACAACAACTGTAGAAAATGCATGTATATAGAACAAAACGTATTCTGCTCGTAAAACATCAAACTTTATTGTTATTGGAACCATCAACACACTCAATTTAAAACCGAAAATTCCAATAGTATTTGAAATATATAAAATTTGTATGCAGTAACAGTAAATAAAACTTCGAAAGGAAGTGAAACAAGTCACAATAAAATTACTCAATAAGGTGTACAATATATTCTTTTTGCAAACATTATGAAATCAGTGAATCGACTTAACGACTTGCCGATTAATGCATTTTCAATCCTAAAAATATGTTTGTTCAATGCAAATTTTTGGTAGAATTTCCCTCATAAATGAAAGCCGAAACTTACAATTGATAAGTCTGAAAACTGAAATTACAGATATAATCACCGAAGTTCCTGGCCTCCTAAAACTGAATGCTATTAATTTCTAAGACGACACAAATATACAAAGAGCCCAGCTCCTGATCTTTGTAATCAAATGGTGTCAAGTTGACAAATTTACCTCCACTTTAAATCACTTGACACTATGTACACTCCTTATAATCGTACATTTTCTAGCACCCAACTGGAATAAAAACTGATCAATTTAAGGCTGCAGCTCAAAGCTTCCATGGCATCAGCATCTTGGTGCATACCCTTTATGTATGATGAAACAACTTGTTCCTTGAGTTTGTTGTTTCATTTTGGGTGCAGTCTTTGGTATAAACAAAAGTGGCTGATGGTCGATAGTTAAATCTCGTAAAAACTGTCCATTTCCTTCCTAACTGATTTTCCTTGAATGCATCGTCTATCACAGAATACAATGCAATTATTTTGTATTGCCCGTCAAACATCACAGGCCTGTCCATACTCTTGTTATGTAGTTATCGTAGAGATATTCCTGCAGTATTGGCATAGAAAGTCGGTTTGAAATGCCGATCACAACAATATATATTATCCATGAATTGGATTTTGGTTTCATTCTGTACATATCTAATTGGAAGATCTGTGTCCTTCATTTTTCCAGCGCTATTGTCTTTCAACATTAAAATTTAAAAACATTTGTGCCAAAATATGGCTGCTGTCGAGTTCAGGGCCTGAGTGGTCAACTGAAATTTGAATGGTTAAGTCCTCTGGAATCCAGCAGTTCCTGTGTGTATAACACACAAGTAATGTTCACATTATAACACATTTGGTATAAGTTTGAATATCTATCACAGAATTTCGTATGAAGTCGACACCATTCATTACATTCTGCTCAATGTTTGGACACAGCATCGCGTCTTGCTGGATTTTGGTGCCAAATGAACAGTGAAAATACAACGTTTCAAATCTAGCCTGACAACACACTACAATGTCCAAAATATTTAGTCAAATGTTTAGTAGAATAAATCCTAACTGGCCAACTGGCATAAAATTCTTGCAGTAATTCAAATATAGGATCCAGAGCAGAATTTTCAAAATAGAGTCCATATTTGGAACATTGTAATGTATTTGTAGGTCCAGAACTACAAGTAATATCCATTCTTGTGGAATGTTGGCACTTTTCATGCTTTTACTCAAAACATGTAAAAACAAACGCAGAAAGTGTAGTAGAACCTCCTGTGGCGTTTCGTCAGAAAAAAAAAAACGAATTGGGAAGAATGAATGTTGATTTGTAAAAAAAAAATTAATAGTTGTCCCTAGATCTTTTTAAAATTGTGATAGACCATTATTGTTGGAGATCCTACAGCTTGGTACCTGTTTTTAAAAAGTTATCCATGGAATTTTCAAATTTTAATGATATTCAGCGTGTCTGATGAAACACCCTGATGATAAATGAGCGAAGGGAGGAGGTTCTACTGCAGCTTGTTTTTGTGATGGACTTGGCACTTCTAAACGCCAAACCTGCAGGCAAGTCATTACTGTATGATAAAATGCACCCGTATCGTCGATATTCGAATTCTACATTTGAGTCTTTTCACATGTTAGTTCTAAAAATTTCATGCTAACAAATAAGTTGATGATATCTAGAAAATCTACAAACATTTCACGACAGTTGATAAGATCTTTGCACATTTTGGATGCTCACATCAAATGGCAGCCTGGTGTATCTTGTAATTTTTGTTGTCTTGTAAAATGCACTTTTTACCCATTGGCTGAGATTTGAGATCTGTGACAGCTACATTTCTCTCAATCTAAGACAACAATTTACATTGCAGCCTATCACCAATTCCTGATAACTCTGTATGTACATAGAATGCAACAATTTCAGTTCTTCTTTGTCACACTTGTAACAATTGCAATCACATCTACAGATCGAATAGCACAAACGTGGAGGGGTGATAAAACATGGGCATTTAATCTACTTACATGCACGCAAAATTTTGCTGATCTTATTGCAACGGTTATTTACATTATCCTGTTTAGTTGCATGCTTGTAAATAATTTACGGACCCTTGTATTACATATCGGCTCTTTCGTCTTGACGCTAAGAAATGAAAAAGCTACCTCACTACACCATAAATCCTAAATCGCTAAAGCAACATATAGAACTTAAGAATATTACTTGACACGAAGAAAATTATTGTTGGCCTACAAATTTACACACTGGACTGTAGTAGATCTATTATTTTTTACAGGATACAACGAAGAAAGAGCAGAATTACATGCATTTATGACTGATATGGCAAGATTCAAAAAGTGGATAACCGTTTAAATCCATCCTTGACTAAACATTTAAATTTAATGTTTTAATTTAAAAATGTACATCCTCTGGGCATTAATGAAAAGATCACCAGAAGTTGAACGAAGCAATATAAGTCTGCTCTTAAGCTAATACTATATGTACATACAAACATTTAGCTAAATGGTTATCAACAACGAATGAACAGAACCTTTTCCCCGTAAATAATGTGCACTATAAGAGAAATTGATTTTGAGCAATAGATATATCTAATTGGTGATTACTCATATCAATAACAAGTTGTTTTCAGAGTACAATTAGAGGCTAACTAAAATTAAACGTACACACAATTATTTTTCAATGTCAAGCGTATTTTTAGCTATCATAGACATCGCTCAGAATTGACAGTACGTTGGTAAACATTGTTTCAATACAGACCGGTGACAGTGATTGAAAATATATCGCAATGACTGCATGCTATTTTTCACAAGTGACTAGTTTATATATTCTGAGTTCATTTCGCGATCTGAAGCAAAAAAATCTGTTCTTTTCACTGCGTTCAAACAAACGAACAAATTTTGTGGAATATCTTATAACCATTTCAACATGATGGTAACATATCATAATAACACAATGCCCAAGTTTAGTACATTTTCATATGACCGCACATGACTGTTAGCACACGTGTGATGCAAAAATTCATAAATACAATTCGTTTCAACAACAACAACGTAAGTTGGCAAAAGGGAAGTGTGCTGGTAACAACAAAGTATCATTGTGATGCTTCTCAATACTGGAATGCTTACACAGAATGTAATTCTTCTATTTTGCAGTTTTTGCAATGCTTCTTCGTATGTATAAAAATATACTCCTTTGATGACTTCTATCACCGGATTTTTTTTGTAACTTTTAAAACACATTGCCTCCAATGACCCAGCCGAACTGTAATTTCTAGTTTTCTTTCCAGAATGACCATTTTCTGCATCTTCGAATCACAAGGCAATGTGGTACTTGCATGACAACTGACAAATAGTAAGCTCTTTTAATTCAATATAAATCGAAACATATCATTCGTCCTGATTAGTATAAGCCTTTCATGTGCACAGTTTAATATCAGATCACAGCTACGTTTCTCCCTGCTAAAAAAACTTCAATGAACACCCCATCCTTCTGTATCAGTGCTTGAGATGCCTAGGGGATTTTTTGTCAGTTAATTTGGGTAACATACACATCAAGTCTATTTTACCACTGTGATTCTTAAATTTAGGCAAACAAATGGGTTCGGGGCGTCTGATTTTGCAAACATTGCACTACACCATCGATTGAGATTAGGACATCTTCCAGAGGCATCGGAATCACACCAACGTATTCGACACAATTTCAAACAATTTTTCACAACGTCGGAATTAAATCGGAGTAACGTCCTAATGGGCGGTCTAATTACATTTTTCACTTCGCACTTGATTAATCTCTTCAACTCATTTCTGGATATATTCAAACCTACGGAAAGCAAAGTAATGTACAGTTAAATACCCACAATCACACTGTTCCTTCGGTGTGAATACGCCCTGATCGTTCTGATTGTAACAGTCACATTATCACGAATAACCACGGGAGTGATTAAATACATAATTTGTATGCAGGTAAAATCAGGAAAATAGGAAGAAACGAAACATATTTACATTGCTAAAAGCCCTACACCTAGTGAGTGTTACATATATACTCTATTTACATATCCGCTGACCTATCAAAATCATAATCAGTATTTTAACAAGTTTTGCTTCGTTAATAACGGTAGATCAGCAGATTATTTATTTCCTTTTTATCATCTCTAGATGGTTTCACTTCCAGTCTAGCCGATGATGTTAGCACCATTCTGAGGCTTACTTTGCTTGTCTTGTAGCCTTTAACAACATTCATCTATTAGGTAACTACGGCAAAATATATGTGTATTCTTTGTTGTAATAAAATGTTCACTGAGCAAGCAGTTCTTTCTTCTCTTTCATGTTAGTCTCTTCTGCAGGTTGTATTCAGTTGTGAATTAACAGCAATTTGGCATCACTTGTACATTTATGAAGTCTTGTTGCATCAACTTTTAAGATGACACAATGCTCAGTTCTCTTACAAGTAACATCTTCTTATGAACTAAAACACAAACGTTTGGTAGTATATGACTAGACTTTCACGAGATGGAACTCAAGTAACATCAACAGTTCGTGAGGTATGATATTAAGTGCATAAACTGTGTTCGTATATCTCTAGGATTTGATATCGATCTGTCTGAAAGTTCACCATTGATGACTATGTTAACATGGCTATTTTGTATTGTTTAATGCCCTGATAAACTGCGAATATTGCTGAATGAGTTAAACTCCAATCTTCATTCTTGGTTCACTGTATATAAATGGTGGTTCGGTGGACGAAATCGCTGACCAAAATAACACTGGCTGCCTGAGTTGCGGTGGAAACCTGACTTTGTTCTAGTAACAAGTGGCAGTAATACTTTTAGGTTTTAACTGTAGGCAGTCGCTAGATGTTGATTGAAATGTTCTTTCCAAAAGTTATAACTGGAATCTTTGCAAAGCATGCTACCAAGCTTGCTCCCGAAGCAATATATTGAGATAAGCTGTCTCAGCATCGGCATTTTCATCAAGAACTGCCGGATGAAGTCGCATTCTACTCAGTGGTTTCCATCTTCTCCCACCTAAACTCTTTGAGATCTACAAAACACGAAATAAAGAGATTCCAAAGTAATTTTAACACAAAACTTCAAAAAGAAAAGTCAGTTCTCATGATATAAGTTCCATCCCACGAACATTTCTACATACTGGTTCTTTCTTAACATTTATATTCTTCGAAACTGCAGTTACATTTTGATCAAACAATGGGAAATAAGGAAAACCTCATTGTTGAAATGTTCATTTGTGACACCCAAGCTAAACGCCCAATCTTCATCCGAGTCTCCGATTGTAAGGATGCAGCAATGTGGTATGTCTAAAGTTTTCAGTTCGTTTCCTCTTAGTCTCGAAATGGCTATCACATCATTATCACATATTGCCCATCCTAAAATATACAGGAAGTAACGAATCAGTCGGAAGAATAGTCCAAGATGTAACTGCATATCAAAAGCATTAAAAACCACGGAAGAAAACTGCAAAACACGTTTATATAATTCTGGTCCAAAACAGTACAATAATTTAAACCAGTTTTAATGTTAAATCTAATGAATCTAAAATATAAAACTACAGCACTAACCTATCAGTGTGAAGTGACGCAACTTAGCACACTTCCAGGCCAGCATCACAAACGGGTCTTCTTCGTCCTGCACGCCAACTCCCATGGTGTAGTGGTACGGTTGACCATCATCCATCCCATCAATGATGTGCAAACTCTGCAGGGTATTGTAGTTGTTTCTCGCAATGAAATTTATCGCAGCAACATTCAGATCTTGACAGAAAAACATGCGTAAATGTGCCAGTGGCATGTCGGGTCTGAGGATGTCAAGTAAACGTGCTGCACCATCAATGGAATGAATCAAGTTGAGCGTGACCTGCAAGTTGGGGTTTGCCTGGACTAAATGATACCATGTCATGTTGCGTATTTTCTCATGATCTGGCTCAATTCCATGGACGTGTATGATCAGCTTCTCAAGTTTTGCTCTGTTCCCTCCGGCCAGATTCAGGAGGAGATCGTTGTTCAAGTAATCATAGTCAATACCCAAAGAGTGCAGGTTGTGAAATGTTCTGATATGTTCCACCGAGAAATCTATGATGCCGTATGAATCTGGATCTTCTTTCACGCTCGCAATGTGAAGACCTTCTAGTGTAGATGATTGATGTAAAGCTAAAAGGGGCAGTAAAACACCCATTTGATCTGTCAGCTCTCCGATGCAGCCAAGTGAAAGGTGTCGCAAATGACGAGCATTTCGTATCAGATCTTCTATTGCAATATTGAACCTAAAATCAGCAATAAACTGTGATGAATATATCATCTAAATTGACATTACTGACGAAATTATGTAATTCAACTAGATTATGACGATTTCTTTACATTTCTCGCTCCAATTCCCGATTCAATATGTTTTGACACGTGACACACTTTTTCTGTTTACAAACTACGCAGTTAGGTGGGAGTGGCCATCTTGGAAATCGTTTTAAATCAAAACAATCACCTTTCCAGTTGATTTTCTCCATGCATTCGTCCCCATTCCACTTGACAGCTCGATGGTCTAATGGCTAATTTTTCCAAGTTAACGTTTTCGCTAAACATTTCCAGAATGCGAAGACATTCCCGGACATCTGTCGGTTCTTCTGAGCTGAAGTCGACCTTTGCTTCCCGTACAAATCTGCCACACATATCTGCAAGATGTTTACTTCGCCTTCTGCTTCCATATTTCACCTTGAACGAAACGCTACGCCACAATAAGGGGTGAAATAGACAACTCCTCCATCTTTTGCATGTTCCTGTTGCACTTAAACGGTCAGACAATGTTAAATACGATAGTATTTCTACAATAATTATTGATGGCAGAGAGCTCCAAAGCACCTCAATCGCCATTATCCATTTTCCTGAACTCGATGCACCGGGCCAAGGACCTGTTCTTCCTCAGTGATGTTCCCTCCTGTGGGGCTATGTCATAACTCCTCCCTGAGTCTTTGGTACTATAACTGTGGTTAATTGCCAATTATTGTTTGCTGTTAAATGATACACTTTTTCACCTATCACCAGGGCCCTCTGAGACCTTGCCCATCTTGCCTTGTCATGCTGCTTAATGTACTTGGCCTGCAATGAAATTAAAAACTGACATATGGCTGTGATGTTTACAGGGCTTACCTATCTAGTTGTAAGGCTCCTCCCATGAAGTATCTCTGTTGGTGAGGGCAATCCATCACTCAGTGGCTGTGCTCTCAAGCCAGTCAGGGCTTCTTGGAAACATCTGCCTGTGACCAAGGCCTTTTCTATGGTCCTCTTCATGGTCTGCACCTGTCTCTCAATAAAGCCATTACTCTGGGGATAGTTTGGTGATGAGGTTGAGTGTCTAATGCCTATACCTGAAAGAAAGCTGTTAAATTCTCTGCTGCTGAAGGGCCTGCTTGTAGTTGGAGAGATACTTGTCCCTGGCCTGCCAATGTGAGGAGTTTTTCTCAAGGCTATTGGTAAAGGCCATGAGTACTGCATCGATCTTGGTGCGGTCCTCTTCTTTCACCTGGTCCTTCAAGGTTGTCCATCTCTGGTATGCCTCCTTTGCTCCAAAGAATAGCATGGCATCAACCTTGGCCTTGTCTGGGGTACCTGTCATTGTGTAGTACAGCTTGAGCCTTTGTTCAAAGTAATTCCAGGCCACGAGCTTGTCTTCTGCATTCTACTCCATGTGGGGCAAAAGCTCCTGTGGTACTGCTGCAAGATCTGCCATCATTTCCTCCTCCCAGAGAATATTTCACTTTGGGAGGGTGTGATGGTTCTGAACTATGAGTGTTGAGATGGTTAACTGAAGATATGAGCTGGCCACTGCTTGCTTTGGGAGGGTGTTACTTGGCTTGTTTGGGAAGGCAAAACTGAATGGCTCCTGTCAGCAATGATACTAATAGGTCACATACAGTCTCACTGTCACTGGATGGGATGACCTTGACCAAGGTCACATGCATGCATACTAATTCTCCTGCCAAATCCAGTTTCCTGCAAAAACCAAAATGGCAAATAAATAGTTAAGGGCCTTTAACTGAGAAGTTAATGACACTAAATGACTTTATTCCTAGTATAGATTTTATCCATATAACCTGATAGTCCTGGTGTGGTCCTGTGTCACAATCTCCCTGCTGATGCGATGGCCTTCTCTGGTGAGCACACTTGTTCTGCATGGAAGAAAGAACCTTTGTCTGGTGTATGAAATGCACATCCCTTGAAGGTCACCTTCCACACTGTCCAGCAATTGGTACTAGGTTACCACTATCCAGACCAATATTCCAACATTAGATAAGATCTCAAATGATCAGTCCATGCTGCCACCATGTCACAGGGTCATAAAGACAAAGACACAGTAGTGGTGAGCATGAATGCTGGTTTATTGGCAGGGCTATAAGTTGTACATAGTCCAGGAGGTATTACTGAAATGCCTGCTGTCCACTAGGGACCTATTATATATTGGGAGGGTGTGGCCTTGACCTTACAGTCTTAGTGATAGACTTGCCACAGTCCAACAAGTACAAATAAAAATAGAATGGCAAGGATATGTGAAGGAAAGTATTGTAGATAAATATATATAGGAGATATCTAAAGCCATTCCCAGACGGGATATTGCATAGCTTTTTTGCTGCTATTGTAGCTATAGATTTTAGCATTTAATCAATAATTAAATATATTTTAATCAGCATAACATAGTATTTCCAAAAATTTTCCACTGCACCTCAATATGTAAATTGTATTGTTGTGTGATCAAAGGTATGACTACAGCTATAGTCAATGTTATAAAACCGCTTTTTGGTATCAAATGAACTTCTTCAAAAAAAATGCATCTGTCAAAAATCTAGACGAGTATTGTAATACTTTCTCTTGGAACTTTGGGAAGTCGTAAACTATATCTGTACATGCGCATAGAGGATCGTACGACGGGGAGACTCGATTAGAGACTCGAAACTCGAGACAGAGATGTCGTTTATTTTAACTAGCACTGCGTGTCCCCGAGCATACAACGGTGATTTTAACATTCTTTCACAATCTATCAATCTATCACAAATCTTTGTATCAAGCTTGTCATATAACAATTTTTCAGAAAATTGTTTTACTGTTTTACAATTTTACTGTAAAGATGTCTACGACATGTCTTCATCTTCACTTATTAGGCGATTATTTTAGAAAATTAGAAAAATGACCAGTCTTAATGAAGATTCTAAATTTACAGTTCTGTAATTGAGCTTTTCAACAATGCATGGCAAATTTGAAACCTTGGATGTAACTTTTAATGAAAATAAATCTTAAATACTTGCCAACTGACACAATTCCAATGTTCAGTTAAATTTGTCAATAGTACATCTATATTGAAACAGCAGTTAATATTTAGTTAGAAAATTACAAATTTAGTTGTCAGTGAGGGTAATCATTTGAAATCGGTGTGATCATTACAAATTTTAAATGGTTTTACTGTTTGAAATTGAATAATATTACCCTCATAAACCTGCGCACGATACCATTCAAAGCTCAATATTTCGAATGCATTGGCAGATCTGGGCGTGGGGCGCAAGGGACGTACGCCCCCTCTGGGCCAAAATATGTTCATTTTCATGCAGTTTTCGGAAAGAAATGGTCGGCGCCCCCTCTTAAGAGATTGGCGCTCTCCTCTGGGAAATCCTGAGTCACTGGAATGATTACCCCGTCACTACAAGTCATAACACCAACTTGTAAAACAAGATATAAATGAAGGAAGTTTAGAAGGATAAGATGCAGGAGTCCACAAGATAAGGCTGATAAAGAACGGTAAAGTAGAAAAATTGGACCGATTGGACCTGTAAGAATGGAGCCAGCCTTCACCCCAGGTTCATGAACAATGAGGGTGAATAGTACAGATACAGTTCGATACAACAATTTCATTCAGGGTTTTCACAAAGTCGAGAAAATTGGCAATATTTATTGGTATCAGGGGCTTTGCTACATAAAACAAAAGCTTCCAATGACAAAATGTTGCCTTCAATGAGGTCTGAACCAGGGACCTTCTGGGGTTTAAGTCTGATGCTTTTCTTTCTGAGCTAACTTTACATTCCTTGTAAGTCTGAGACTTAGTGATCCTTGTGTTGTTCTGTACTATTGACTCAAGTCCAAGAACCATTAATAATAGTCAGCTTAAAGATCCCTTAACTGGAACATGTCAAGTTAGATCAAGCCAGAGAGCATGACAGTAAAATTCCAGAGGTTCTCAGTTCAATTGTCACTGGAAGTATCGTTCTGACTTTTTTGTGTTTTCAGGTACACATGTTAGAAAGCCTCTGATGCCAGTATTGTCAATTTTTCAGGTCCCCACTTATACATAGTACAAGGGGGACCTGTTGGCGTTGGGAACAGACAACTTTGGACATAGCAAAACTTAAGATGCATAATGGGTAAATAAGTTTTCATACCAAACTCTCACCCCACCCCGAAAATATGGGATTTCACCAAAATTTGGACTCCAGAACAAAACGTCTTCAAATACTTATTCTATCCCTAAGGAATTTTATTTGTAGTATTAGGTATAAAATAACTAACATAGCAATATTGGAATGATTAAGAATTGGGAATTTATTACTCAGTTTAGAGAAAAAAGAAATCTCAAAACTCTCAATGTTTGCTTCACTCTCGGAACACACAAAAAACCGAAATACTTTATTCTTTGGCTGAGAAATTGCAATTAGCATATTGCCTGAGATTATGCAATGTAAAATGTGAAGAAGTATGTCAATAATTGTAATTGATAAAATATCCAACGGTTTCGATATTAGTCAATTTGCACATTAACCTTTCGTTCTTAGAAAGAATAGATGAATAGATAAGGATGCAACTTTGGATCTTTTGACAATCAGACAAAAAGCTTCTCGCAAAATATGAATGTATGAAATGCTTCATTGGCCTTTTTTCGTTGTGCTTTTATTCCAAAACGTCCGCTAACCACTGTTACTGTCCAACGTGAACAAGGATGTGACACACTAGAGAGACAAAGGCTCACGAGTATTATAATAAGGATGTTTATTCGTGAATCTTTGATTTAGACAGACATTTGGAGCACTGACCTTGGAGAGAGAACAGGGTTGAAAAAGTTTCAGCAGGAGTGCGCAGTGTCATATGCTTGTCACAGGATGCACTGTCTGATCAGATAAGTGTAAAATTACAGCCCGGTTGAGTTCTGCAGAGGATTTGTCGTCAGAAATTTACACATAGCTGACCAGCCTGACCTGTACCCCACTTTAGGGTTAAATGATTTCTGCACATATATATACCAAGACTTGATTTGGACGTGCTTGACATGCGCCAGCAACATTAGCAGTTCAAATTTTGCTGCCCATTACGCAAGTACTGAACAGTGTTTGAACGGCGGTATTTAGTGAGAGAAATGACAGAGAGTTGAGTACTTTGCATAAAGACAGTCTACATGACAATTGAATATGGAGATTCATATGACATCAAAGCTGTTTGCTAAAGCATCTTTTGTTGTGTTGATTCTCTTCTGTGTTGAGGGTAAGTCATTGCCCGATTTTTACATTATCTTCTTGTAGTTTTTGTCATGAATGTCCACCAGCAAAGAACTAGAAATCGAAACGGTAAGTCAGCGGTAAGTGAACTGTAGACCACCCAGTGAAGCTGTAAAAACTGCGATACAGGGCTGAATTTTTGTCGAAGATAATCGACCCTTTGTGGCGCTTATTTGTTGGGCATAAAATTTGTGAAGAAAATAAACCTAAAAAATTTACAAGCTACCAGAACTTAATCTCATAAAAACGTAATTTTTCTTGATGTATACTAGATATTTTTGTTGCATACCAGACATTTTTTGTTGCATACTGGATGTTTTTTTTTAAACTCAAACCATAGCTCAAAAAGCAACTTTTGCTGTTTTAGCTTATATTTCCCTCATTTGAGGATTAACAAAGAAATAAAGTGGAAAACATACACATATATTTCATAAATGTTATTAATAATAAACAAAACTTGCAAAAATATTGATATTTTAAGTTTGAGTTTTGACTCAAACTAAGACTCAAACTCAAATTTTAAAATCATGACTCAAACTCAGAATCATATAAAAGTAACACTCATTCACAGAAGTATTATCTTGTGGAAATCATGTTGCTGTACGCAACTCTTGTGCACTCAAGGTTTCGAAAGGGAAGAAACTTGCATGTACAAGTCAAACGAGAATGTTGACCGTACGCGGTCAAAGGTTTAGTCTCCGCAATATGCTCCA
>JBCAUG010093080.1:0-22093 GCA_038406175.1 Haplosyllis leylae | reverse complement strand
TGCCAAAATTGACCAAAAAGGGTCCTAGGAGATGTCATAAGCTGTCTTGAGTCCAAATTTGACAAATGAATTCCAACTGGAAGTGTCCCAAATTGCCAAAAAGAAGTTGCCAACCGTGATCCTATAAGGTGGTTTAAGTGTAAACTTAAACCACCTAAAAACTCATGAAACGAGTAAGTGATTATCTTACGTTATTTATGTTACTTAACGTTATCTTACTTTTAAGAACTCTTCCCTTATATTCCTGCGACATTCCACTGCCTTTCCAAGAAGTAAAACCTCGCCAAATTTCCACAAGCATTACGATTGTTTTATATGTCTATTCATGTCATATTTAGTTCAAATATATGATCTGCTCAATAATGACAAGTATACCGATGACACAATAAAGAACTAAAAATATTTTGAAATCCTAATCATTAAAAATTCAAGTTCAGCCCTGTTAGTGCGACTATTTACTCTACTAACCACAAAAATAATGTAGCCGTCGACCGATTTCAAGCAATTGTTTACCCTATTTGCTGATTTCTTTTAAGTTTATTGCGCTTTTCTGCCCCAAAAAACTTGATGGTTTCTGACATAATATGTTCTTTCCGCGATTATTGCTCATTGAACTGTAATGAAGTTTTAAAAGAATAATGTGTACTCACCTCCTTGTGCAGATTGACATCGCTCTTTTGGTTAAATCTCGTTGATTTAGCTGAATATGGCCGCGGTCCGCTTGGAGTGCCAGGAACATTTCTCTCTGAAAGATCTTCTCGCTTAAACATAGACTTGATTTGGAATAAATCATTGTCGGTTTCCGACAGAACCTTTCTTGTGTCCAATTTCACTGCCCAGCAATTTTCGTTCTGTGTGTATCTTCCAGACCTTGATCCAGCGCTACGTGAGCCAGGTGGTGATTTGTAAAGGGTTTTGCTGATACTTGTTCTTCTAGGCCTAGTCGAATGCATAGTTTGAGGTCTTGGTGCCATGCTAGTTTTATTCTGAAACCGGAATCCATAACTACTTTTCACCTTTCTTCTTGGTTTAGGACTAAAAATTATTGTTTCTGGGTTGTTGACATTTAGACTGAGGGTCTTTGGGGTGACAGCAAACGAACTTATTTCAGGTGCACTATTTGTTTGAGTCAAAGATCTTGTGGAAATAAAGTCTCTTTTTGGAGTCATGAACTTTCCTTCTGGATAGTGCAATATTTCAAGATCATCTCCAATTATTGGGGTGTTCACTGTGCTGGTACCCAGTTCTAAGTCACGTGACACAAAAGATGTGGAAGCAAGACTATAACTTTCTCGTGACATCAGTGAGTTTCTGGTAGTTTCTTGACTGACAGTGTGACGAGGATGGAGCCATCCTGACGTAAAGGATGTGGGTGTTAATCCGATTCCTTCATCCTCGGAATACGCATTGACCGGAGTCCTTGTTCCTCTCGAACTCCCTCTGGTCAAGATTCTTCTGGGAATAAAACTAGGTGCTAAGTAGCCTTGGTAGTGTACCCCGGGATATTGTAGCTCTCTTTCTTGACCTTGGTTTCGATACATATTTTCTTCTCGTTCTTCATTATCCTCTTCCTCATCGGAAATAAGTATGGTGGATACAGGTGTACTCAACTCAGCATGTATCTGCTCAGAATGGAGTGAGTCACCAACTCTGACTTCAGAAGCAACTTCATCATCTGTGTTGTAACTCTCTTTCTCATCGGCAACATCATAGTGGGGTTCATCTGTTTTCAAATTCACAAGGTCATCCCACAAGACGTGTTTCTTCGGTCCATCAAGCTTCTCCGGACTGTTTCGGATGTGTAATTTTGCCAACATGTTTGCTAAAATTGAAACGAAACTGCAGCGTAAAAATGTTGTTTGGTCGAAATCGCAAGGTGTTATTTGGCGGACAATTTTCAAAATAATCTTTTTCTCGATGGAACTCGTACTCTCAGTATGCCTTACATCTCCCTATTTGCTTTTATATATAGTAACCTGTAGATCTTAACTGAAGCTTTCATGAAATATTAATTAGCTTCAGTCTGAATTTTGTCCGAACATTTTCCAAACAGACATTCCTAATGGCAATTATGCGTCTATCATCAGGATCTAAGTACCACAGATTGATAGATTATTTCAGTTGAATTTCCATATACTCATTGTGTAAATTATATATAACACTGCCAAAAGCCGTAGTATGCGTCTGGAAACCAAAAGGAAAATGTATTTGTGAAGGGAACGGTGCCATATTTAGTTCTATTTACTTAATTTTCTTTTTTACGATTTCCTTATTGATCTAATGTGTTCGAATAAAAAATTATGTTCATATACGGTTTTAGCACAATTAACAGGTATAATTTGTGAACACTAATGCAGGGTACGACACGTGCCTAAGCACACACAGGGAAGGTTCCGCCCACACCCTGTAAGGTGTGCGTTCTGCGTACCTCTCTGCTGGTATAAGAGAGTAACTCTTGGTCGGGTGAAAGTGCATTTATTCTACTCTGGCCCTACTAGTGGTGCGCTCTATATATATGGGTGTATACCGGGCTGCTATAGACCAGTCTGGTCCGGGTCTAGGGTGTGGCAGAGCCCTCCCTGTGTGTGCTTAGGCACGTGTCATACCCTGCATTAATATACTTTTTCTGAAACATAAACGTCACGAATTAGAGTTTATTTTGTCAGTTGTGAATTACCCATTTCCAAAAATTCTACATAAATTTTAAAACAAAAATTTCACCGAATACATCTATTCAAGGATCTAGATTTATCATTTCATTGAACGTAATTTTCGATCAAAATATGCTTGTTACATGTACCTGATTTGAAGTTTATTTGCACAATTTTGACACGAGTACGGTGTCGTCAGAACTATTTGTTTGGAAGCACCTGATTATTGAAGTCATGGTTGCCTGCACTTGGGGGATCGGTAATTCTGGGGGACACGCAGTCTCTGTTGCACCATATCATAGGGATCGTCATTTGGGCAGGGTATAGTGTTACAAAAATGTTTGCTTGACTTCACTTGATTAATCAAGTCACGGTTGATTGCACTATGTGAACTGAAAGCCATTGTCAACTCCGGTGAACCCTTCTCAAGTACACGACCTTTCCAAATTGACTAAATAAAGTGGGACAGAGTCACGAAGTTGATGCAGTTATGTGTGTCCGTAATTAACCTACTTTTAGAAGCAGCAAATTCAATGATCATTCACACTTAATCACCTAGTTTCTATGCAACGAGTGAACTGTGGGCAAGAAGATGTCATCAACCGAAGGTTTGTTTCTCAAAAAAAAAATTCTTTCCAAACCCCTCACATGCTTGTCCGTTTGTCGGAACGACCACAATTAAATCTAAAAAAATTTTACAAAGTCAGTCTGGCTTTTGATCTCCAGAATACTTCTACATATTTTAAGTGCTTGTATGAACTTATTGTACTTGATGAGAAACGATTTAACGCCATGACGTTCGGACGCAGTCTCTCTCAGTACGTTTTTCGCGCATATGGCAACGAAACAATTACAACGACAGTGTATGACAGCGACCGCATGGAAATCAATATGTGTTTTTTTCCAGTGTTTACTCCACAGTCGAACTATTAATTTACTTATTGCAGCCAATGAATAATTAAAATATCTTTAGCCAGGAAATTCAGAATGGAAAAAAGTCGAAAATCCATAAAAGTAAATTAAGAAAAAAGGTTGAGATTTCTATTATTTTAGTTTTGAGCAACAAAATATGACATTTTACAGGTTACGGTTAGCTTATCATATTTCATGAAACAATTTCACACATATCCTGAGGATTACATCTAGAAACATTATATTGACAGTTTCACTAAAATATTCTTTTTCACAAAATTTATGAAAATACGATTAGATCTACATGTTTTGATATAAAAAATTAAACACGTACCAAATCAAATAGAGAATGCATATTTACTCACCTTCGCACCAGAATTATTTTTGAGTCAATAACAAAGTACCAATGAACAGACTTGGTAGTTCATTCACCCACCATCCTATTCGTATTGTAAGATGTCTTCATTTGGTGTAAACACCAAGTAAGCAGTTTAAACGACTATTTGTAGTCACTGTAATAAGTATTAACCGTTTCTTTAGAGGCGTCAAAAGCTCTCATCATAAATCTTTCTTTTATTCTTTGCCAAAGATTTTTCGGTTTGACTTAAAGCACTATAATGGACGGGCCCCTATTTCAGTTTGAACACCTAAAAGGTTTGCATTGTGTTACTATTGAACGCGGATCCATGAAGCTGTACCTCCTCAAGGGGGTAGCACTCGCACTGTATTTACTGTATCCATGCAAAGTCACCAGTGAAAATATACAAAAGCTTGGTAATTCCCATTGGAGCTATGCAATTAAGCTGCAGGAGATTTGTGTTCGGTGCTATTATTTGATGTTGTTTTTCAACATAAATATTGTAAATATATTCAAATTTTCCCTTGTAAATTAGCCACCAAATAAGCTGTAACACACTTTGAAAATGATAGATGTACATAAAAAATGTTGATAATGATATATGATCCCTTTTTTCACTATAATTAGTGTTATGAATACTACGTCGTAAACATTACTCTTATGTTACCATGCGTGTCGAACATGAACTAATTAACATTTAACTTTGAATGATGTTGTAGTTCTGACATTAAATTTATTAATACCGTGGTATATTGTACATACTGATAATGCTTATTATATATTGATTATTTTTGAAGTGAAACAGAGAAATGTTTAAGCTTTTAGAATGAAGCAAATAGTTTAGAATGACACTATTTTTAATAAAACAGTTACCTATTTGATGAAGATGTTACGCACATCAGAGATAATCGGAACAAGTGATCATACAAGAAGGACTAAAACTTTAAAACTTCAAAAGGAAAATGAGTAAAACGAAAAAATTATTCTTATTTCGTGCCAGAATGTTTTAAATTCCTACCAGATTTTGGGATATTTCAATTTAATCTAAAAGAAACAAAAAAACACATAAGACACAAAAGTAGATCTTCATTAAGAATCTATATTTAATGTTTTTTCTGTGTTTTCTGAAACACGTGTGTACTTATCTGAATATGAAGTATTAGATTTATGTCTACTTACAATAATAATAATAATATTTATTTTCTCTCTTCGTACATCTGTGATGTTTCGTATCAACACATATTATGTTTGATTAATAGTGTAAGAGAGACGGAACAACGCAAATACTTGCAACCCCCCCCCCCCAAAAAAAAAAACGAACGAAAAGACAGAAATAAACTTTATCTAAAGTTGACCAATGTTGATGTTCATGCTAAAAATAATATAATTCACTTGAATTGTACTTCAAGCAAGGGAATCAATTTCAAATGTATAATTTATGAAGCGATATTTAGATTAGTGTTGTCTGTGTCATAGGCATGTATTACTCAACTGTCAATATATTTAAGGTTTAATGACTGTTATGCATTGGAGACATTTTCTTTTTGGAATTAAAACATTGGTTTGTGTGTGAAGTATATATATATATTCCACAACGGATAAAATATGAGCGAAATAGTAAAAAAAACTTCAACCTTAATGGGCTGTAATAAACTTGAAAATGAAACTTAAAACACCATTTTCATTTTAACGAGAACCTGTAAGTTTCAATTTGAGATTGAATGCATTAGTGCGTATTGTAAAGATCAAATTTTATCTTCTTCAGAACTTTCCGGTCAGTGCTATTCACCTAGGACAAAATAATTGATGGACATCTGTATCGGGGCCTCGAATTGAAACATTGCCCTTTTTCCTCACGCTCTTTTTACCAAGATAGAACTTCAGGTATAAACCTTGCTGTTTTCTTTTCCTTCTCTCGAATATTGCTTTCGTTTTCACTATGTTCCATTATGATCCTTTGGAGTGTTTTATGAGCCTTAACTTATTTATGACCTGATGAAAATGGACATATTCATTGTGTTGGAATTTCTTTTTTATTTGCGTCAATTGGGCGTGTGCGACAACCTAACAGTGACCATAGTAGTGTGCAAAATACATATTAACTGTAACAATAAAAATAGATATTGATAGAGTTCATTTCTACGAAGAAAACACTTTCACAATAACAATCATTGAATCAATATGATTTATCTGGAATTATTAATACGAATAATATACCAATCTATGCGTTGTTTGTTCCTTTGTCTGTCCGGTTGTCCTTAGTGGAGGACATGAATGTTAGGCAGTCACTAGGGACCGAAAATTCAGAATAAGAGCCAAATTTCAAGAGACGAAGAATGCCTAATGACATGAAACCTCGACGGAGTGGGGGCCGTGAGTCTTAAAGAAAGTACTAAAAGAAAGTCTTAAAACAAATTACGAATAATTCTAAACTACTACCATGCCGACATATTATGTGCTACTCTATCACAATTGATTTTGAACAAAAACTGATGTTAGTGTACCTAAGTTATTGAAACAAAATATCAATGTATCCTAATTATAGGTTTCAGGATAACTTCTAAAATCCATATGTGCACTTTTCTCTCTTTCTCTCTCAAAAAGTTACTTTGTACAGTTTCCATGCAAATGAGCGTATGATCTTATTTTGATTTTGCGATTTTACTTTCTGTGAAATACAGATGTTCATTCGTTGTTTTACTTTCCATGCGTACTGATGGTTTTCTATGGGTAAGGGACACTGATCACTTAACGTTTCTTCATCATCACGACAAACTCTGCAAATAAAAAGAAGAAATACAAGTCGAGAAAAATATCCTTTGAAGAGCGAAATAAAACAATTTATATTATTTGAGAACCATCCTTGATTCTTTACCGTCATAATCAATTTGCCCATCTTTGTTTGTGTCAACTTCATCTAAAAGTTCATCCAAGTCAATCTTAGCGTTTCCAAGTTTTGCCATTACGTATCTAGAAATGAAATCGAATAAAATCTTTATCCTTTGTATATGTCAAAAGACCACACCTCTATGTTAATGAATGGACAGCTATTTTTTATATACCTTTGTTATTTAAATGATATATTTTGAAATTATACCACATTAAACTAGTTTATAAATATTACGCACGACTTGAAACATTCTTTTAAAATATACTATTTTATATTCAACAAATGGTCAAGGTTATTTTCACTTTCTTTTAGAAAAACAACTACTTTTATCATTTGCATTTGATATCGCACACTCAACAGAGTATAAAGTATGACCGATATCTTTAATCAGGTAAAGAAAGATTCTACGTCAAAGGAATAAATTATCTCTTTGAAATTTTATTGTGGTTTGGAAGTGGTTTTTCTGGTTTTAGTTATATACTATTCAGATATAAATTATGTGATGTTGTATTTTTCGGCTGTATCACCGTGGCAACTGAAAAGATTAGTTGCTGTCTCCAGGCGGTATGTGTAACGTCACTGGGTTATTGTCATGTAAATGTCCTAATCCCAAAGCAGCTAGGGTCACATTGCTGGGATCAAGACAGCGGACAGTTGTGATAAATGTATGTATGTATTTTTAACTCTTGACTGGAAAGTGAAACCAAAGAGAACTGCTCTCCGGGTGCAACAATTTGGGCTGTCCAATATTCCGATTCTCAGGACCTCTGTAAAATTGTACATTTCATAAAAGTATAACCCCACCTCGGATTATGTAAAATGGTCACTTCATGCGAGTACACCCCTGGGGGCATTTTAAAACATTATTTCAATGTCTCTGAGGTAATGAAAAATATCTGTCCTCATTTGAGTACTCCCATCGAAGAAATGGAACACACAGAATATTACACCAGAATGTTACACCGGGATGCCACAATAAGGCTTGAAAGATTGTTCACGTCAGGGTTGTTTCGTTTTTTCTCTTTGAAATTTATTTTGACTTCTTTTGTAATCTTAACTTTGAGAAAATAGAATAGATCTATCTCAACATTTCAGTGGTTTTGTAATTTATTTTCAAGTTTTCAGAGGGAAGTATATTTGATATTAAAAATACACAGACTATATTTAGAAACATTTACCAAAGTTTCTTGTGAAATGAAATATTTCAACCTTGATCCAATTCTTCCTAACGTGTTCCTTGCTCAATGACTTTAACCCAGTTTACAGGGAAGAAACAATATTTTCTCGAGACTGACGCACACACATGACGACATGAAGAAGTCTTTTATTCCATATTCAGTGTTGAACAGGACTGAAATCTAAAGTGATGTGAACTTTTGTATTCCATGGACAAAAAGCACACAAGGGTGATTGTTGAGATTTAACCGGGTTGTGTGAAACTTAAGAACCTTAGAGTTCAGTCTAAAAATAAAATGTCACCTATGAAAAGCGAATGAATTATCTTTTTGCTGATTGTCGACGTAAACTGAACCTCAACTCAACCAAAAAGACCATCAACATGCTTTCACGTCAGACGCAGAAAAATGTTCAAATTTAATTTAGCTCCCTGTGCTGGAGAATCGTGTGCTTATCGTTCCTTTCTTAAAAAAAAGAGCTACTCACAGCATTTACGTCAAACATTTTAGTACACAGCCTTTTGCATTGTGAATGAAGGTTATTTACAGAAAGAAATATGTGCTTGATAGGATGGAAGATATCTTGTCTGTCAAGGCTGATGCTTCAGTTATCCATTTTCAAACTCCTCGAAAGTCTTACATAGCTTTCTTGTAGTAGTCGGAGTTAACATTAGCTACTTCTTTTCCACGGAACCTGAACTTTACTTGGGCCTATTCTAGATCACAAACATCTTTTAATATCAAATCACAACATAACATGTATTTCTACTGAGGTACAGATTCACTCATTGCCATGTGACCTGTTGTGATTTTGGTTTGCATTTCACACAAACATTGTGCAAACATTTAGTAACTTCTAAAGTTTTAAAACTCCACTGTTTTAACACTTACTTGATTTCCGTACGGTTTATTTTACCGCTGGCAGTCCTGTCAAAGGTTCTGAAGCACTCCGCGTACTCTGTGTCCTGGTCACGGAAATCTTGATGAGTCGCCATGTAATCCAGGAAGGCTTGCAGGCCGATGCCTGAGGCTGCAATTGTAACCGATTATTTCATTATTTGAACACGCCTATCCACCTATTGTTCCAGATATCTTCACATAAGATCTGGTAAGACAATTGAACCATGTTGCAATAAGTTTTTCTGGGATAATTGCTGGCTCGTACAGAGACAGATATAACAGGACTAATGTTCAAGATTTTCTCAATGTGTCTGGTGTTTCGCCCCTTTTTGTATAATCAGCATCGAAGACAGGCACATTTGTAAATGTATTATATAAATCATTGAGGGGAATGACTTATCGGCGGTGCCGTCTGTTATTGCCTGAACTTATTTTCAGTGAATTTCTTCAGAGCAGCAGAATGATTTTGATATCCCCTCCAGCTGACTCTATCTCCACCCCTAATTTCCACCAGATGGCATCATTTATATAAAGTGCTGCTATCAGGAGGAAATTAAGGGTGGGGCATAGAGCAAGCTAGGGGAGGGGTATCAAAGTCATTCCGTAGCTCTGAATAATTCAATTCAGTCAGTGTCCAGATGTTGAGAATAACCAGGAGTCAATGATTTGGATGTAGAATTTTTAACAAACTGGAGCAAATTGTTAGGAGGAACAGATTTCAACAAATAAAAGCAAAATACGACATTCAGTCTCTAGTGCATTTCATAAAAACAGCCAATGTAGTCTTAGACTTAATACCATAATATTTGAAAGCACCAAGGTTATAAATTTAATGTTTGAGCTCAAATTTTTTCCTTTTATGGCCCGTATATCGAAGTTTTTGGGTTTGAATTACCCAAAATACACAACTGTGGATCTGTTTTTATTCCAAAATTTTGGGAGGTTCTTATGTTGGTTGTATACTAACGATGTATGGTCTTAGTATGGCTAAGACTGAGTCGGCTATGAACCTCTGGTCCGGTGACCTTCTTGATGGATCTTATGGTCAGTTCCAATGATGAGCAAGAGTTATGTTCAGTTTATCAGTTTATTGCTGACTGTACAATCTATCTACATAGTATGCGGTAGCTCTCAGGTCTATGCTCTAAGGCTGAGTAGCATCTGCGTGCTCTATATGAGTGATGATGATTTCATCCTAGTGAGGCTCTCTGAGTTTCTGAGTATCGAGTCTCCTGCACCTAACTGTGCAGCGCCTTAAGTAACAGGCGACTCGGAAGCTCATTGGCTACTGTGGGTGAGGATCGCTTATTGGCTATACCCATTCGGATGGTTCTGTGGGGCTCTATACCAGTGATTGTGTAGTCGACAGCGAGCGAGGTATTTTGGTACCTCACAATTTATACAACGTATACCAAAGTAATTTTTGTGGCGGTGGTACAGTTACTTACGATCTATACTAATGCATCTTATCATTGCGTTCAGATGGTTATTATCGGTGTGAATGTTGTGTTTCATCAGGATTCCTTCTAATTCGGCAGCCCCCAGTCTCCCATTGACCGAATTCTGGTTGAAGAAATGGACGCAACCACGATACTGTCCGGGAGTCAGTTGAAATAGTGCCTGAGAAAATGTCAAAAAATCTTTTGTTCTGAAAATTACGTTTTTGTCTCGTTAAACGATTATTTCCGAACACCTTAAAACGATTCGCGGATGAATGAATTAACAACTTCCACATGATGTCTCAAAGAGATGATTTTTTTCCAAGCAGACAGGAATTCAGCCAAATTTTAGTGCAAACATTTTCCTCAAGATCCAATATCCAAGATCAAGAACATTTTTTAAGAACAACATTTCAACAGCAAGATATTGAGAAAGATTAGACAATGGTATTGTTTGCGATCTTGCACTTCCTTTTCTATTCACAAAAGAATATTCTTGGTGTCATTGGACCAAAACTATTCAAAACTTTAAATCAGTTGCCCTATTTTCAGCAAGCTTTTTTCGATCCATCAACAAGCTACTCATTTCCAATGAAGTTGATGCATTTAATGTAATTTCAAAGACACGCAACAAAAACGAATATATACTAACCATAATAGAGGGTTTCCGTCAAAATGTACAACTTAAGATTGAAAAGTCAACCAAATCTTCTCCAACGTGTAAAGAAGTTGAGCTGAATACGTCGTACGATTTCCGCCCTGATGCTTTGGGGGTTTCAGGAGACAACTAAGAGGCAGAGGTTCACTCAAGCGAGTAAACCAGATCAAAAGCACATATCTTAACAATTAGATAACAATTTTCAATGTGGTCTTGTTGCAGATCGTTATTTTAGATGGTACAGGTCAAAATGTGACAGTGAAAGATTGTGGTCAAGACTATATATATGTGACTCATTACCACTGGCGTATACGAGTAGGTAATAATTTAACACATATCTGTGTGTCTGTCAATCTGTGTGTCTGTCAATCTGTGTGTCTGTCAATCTGTGTGTCTGTCTGTTTATTTGTCTGTTAAGGCTAAACTTTTTGAACCAATATTACTAAACTCCACTTTGGTACCCAGAGTCATCTTGACCAATCTAGGGAAAGATTGAGCGTCAATGTGAAAGTCAAGGTCAAGGTGAAATAAATAAATATTATAATTTACCTAACTTTTACTTCTGTGTGCTTTTATTTCACTCAACTTGCATAAAAGGTGAAGGTCATCTGAAGGTCAGGATTGTTCTATGTCAAGGTCAATTGAAAAAAATCAATTTCTGTCTGGTATAAATGTTTGAGTGGTCTTCTATGTCAGGGATAAATAAGTTAGCTTTGAAATTTTCTTTGACAGATACCAACTCCTCCTCCCTTTTTGTTTAACCTGGTTTTATCAAATAATTTTTATCCATTGATATAGCATTTACCTATATTATTTTTATGCAAAAAAAATTCACATGCCCATACGCCATAAGGCTTGGTCTCTTTGACATTGATTTTTAAATCTGACAGATCTAACTTATTTTGCAAACTTTATATTTTAAGTGCATGAGTCTAAATTTTCCTGTAGGTTTATACATTTCATTCAAAATAATATATTTGCAATACGATTATCAAGACCAATATTTTTGTTGACTGTTTACCATAGTTTACTCTGGATTACTGGAGTATTTGGAAGAAAATGACCAAAACGCATTCAGATTGATATTTCTTTCTCCTTATTTCGAATAACAACCAACTAGTGACACAAGATGAACAACAAAAACACAAATTACAACCTCATTAATTAGGTTAATTGTTATGAAGTCTATTTTTTATTGCTTCTAAAGCCTTTCCCATAAGGTTTTTGCCTTTCCATTCACTTGGCTCGAGGACATTAAAATCATTGTAGGAGGTAGCTACTCCCAAGTTCTGGTCCAGAGTGGCCTCCCAAGCAACTTGCTTGCAGTAAAAGTTGCAAAAACTTAAGTGGAAACCACTACGTGTTACGTGTGTGCTCTTTCATGTGTGCTGAAAAATGTAATATGTACAGGCCATTTCGAACACGGTCGATTCCATGTTCCACTTAGTTCAAACTTGATGTTAAATATTTGCCAATTTCCTATCTTTTCATGGTTAAAATGCATAGTTAATTTGAACACAGTTAATTCAAAGTCCCACTAGATCAAAGCCATTTCAAGAGTTAACTTAATTTGAAGAAACTCATAATCAAATTTTTAAGGCCACTTAAATCAAATTTTGTTGTAATTAGAATAAATTCAAGTATTTTAAATTAGAACTTATGTTGTTAATCAAAGGGAATTTTTTCGACTTGCACTCAATTACAATGTATTGATACAGTGTGTGTATGTTTCGACCTTTTCAACAAGGTGCAGTGATCACATCAAACCAGCTTGGGTGGCATTTTTGACTGTTTCAACATTACCTGGATGATCAGTTTGACCCAATTAGTAACCACATTAAAGGCTCACTGACAGCCTTTTGACCCTTTTGACATGCCCTGGATCTTCAGTTTGACCCAATCAGTAACCACATCAAAGGCCGCTGATACCAAGGTGTTAATCTAGTTATGAATCTTTTCACTTCAACAATGGACATCAAAGGGCAAATAGCTGCTCTTAGAAAAAAGATTGAGAAATTGGGATGGCAAATTAGAAACAAGGTTTTAACTTAAAAACAAAAAGATAAGAAAGAAAAAGAGATTGAAGATCTAGAAAACCAAATAAAAGCCTTTGAGGCACAATTGACTACCTTAAAAGTCATGAAAATATATAGGACAACACACCAGTAAACTGGGTATAACAGGGATCCTTAAGGGCTAAGCCTTCCTGGGGCTTTTTACTGGGAAGGCTATTCAATGAAGCACTTAAGCTGACCAATAGATTGTTACACAAACAGTGGGTTGGCTAGTGTGAGGGACCACTGGCAAATAAGAGTTCTGCAGTATTGAACTAACAAATGAGGAAAGAAATAGATACCCTTTAAAATTGGATTTTATTTCATGTCAAAACAGTTGAAAATCAAATTTGTTGATTCTAAACAATTGAATGTGTGTTGCAAGAGTGGAAAGGACCACAAAACAAACATCAAGATGCTATGTACATTGTAGTGGCTTCATTTCTTAATTTGAAGTAGGTCCGAGTCTAATTCAAACTTTGAATCGAAAGAAGCCACACTTCAAAGTGATAATCAAACTCAGTCCTAATTCAAAGACTTAATTCAAAGTAACCTGTATATAATTCAAAATTTGTAGGAAAGTTTGAATTAAAGGCCATAGTTTAGTTTGAATTTCCACTTAATTCGAATGAAAAAGTGGCCGCGGAATCATTTCGAATTAACCGTGCCCATCCTGTAATGTAGTTAGATAAGCTTCAAAAAAGGAAAAAAATGGACGGTTTCAAAAAATCGATCGAACAAACATTCTGAGTCCATTTGTATCACCCTTACTCTTATTGGAATTTAGAAAGTCAACCTTCAGTATAAGGCTGTGTTCACACCTAGCATTAGCATCAGCGTCAGCGGCAGTGATGATCAACATACATTTAGATTGATATTTCATTCTACTAATATCGAGTTGATGCTGGAAAAGTATTTGGGAGCCATTTTAAAGTGTCCCTGTCAGCGTCACTCTGTCTGAATATACCAATTGAAATTAATGTATTCCTTCCAACGCGTCAACACTGATGCTGTCGCTGAGGTTCGGCGGCTTTAAAAGTCATTTTTTTGCATACACGGAATGTCGTTTTAAATTCTTTATTGATAAATTCACATAATGAACAAATTAACCACCATGTAAAAATTAAGTAAATATTTTTAAGGTGAAGCAATATAACCATGAAGAGATTTACATTAACTACATATTAACTAAAGGAAAACTAACAACGACAAAATGTAACTTATTGTTAGCAAAACATACAATGGCATAAACAGTTAGCAGCCCGAACCCTGTATACAAGCTGAAATTGTAAATCCCTATCAGTCCATATAATACGTGCATCAATAGTTTCCATGTAAATGAGCGCATGATGGGACCTCCAACCTCGTAAAATGTAACTTAAAACTTAAAATTTATTTTGAAAATGACATTTTAAAGTCCATGGCAACGAAAGATCGTATGTAACAGAAGTGACTTCTTTCAAATGCTTAATTCTTCTTCATCAATTCAACAAACTCTGAAACAAGAGTTTTGAATGTGTATAGAAACCAAACCTTAGTGGGCTTGATTTTTAAAATGTTTGAAGATATCCGGGTGGAGTGTAACATATTCTGAGATGAATAAAATTAAATATGTTACCGTTGTAGTCTATGACATCATTTCTGTCTTTATCTAATTCCTCGAAAAGCTCCTCAAGATTAATTTTGGTTCCAAGTTTGTTCATAACGTATCTGTAAATATCAATATTATGGTAGATAAACATAAGGAATGTTTTAATGTAGAAAAATTAAGATTTGCTAAGATCTGAGAGATTATTGCTCTGACCAATATTTCGTCTTTGAAATCAATGCGATCTGACTGTCAAATTTTTTGACACAGCAATGCCCACTGATTCTTAATTGAAATAATAGATGATATCAGCACTGATGTTAAATCAATTTTCGTTTGAGGAATAAATGGGACAAATTAGTCTCCTTAGTATTCGACCACGTACTAGAGTAATTACGGGTCTGGTCGTTAACCGTCACTCGTTTCTAATCATGATGCAGTAGATTAAGTAAATTTAAAGCGGGTCAGGACCAAAATACACAAGATTTCAGTTCGTTACCCTCCGGTAGTTCCTACCCTGGACACTTCTTGAAAGGTATTTTCGTCAGAGGTGACGTGTTCTGATTTGAATATATCGGATGCGAGAACGATAGTCTACATCTAGATTAAGAGGGTATCATTCATCGTAAATTTAAATCATATGGAACTTTGCTACACAATTCTGACCTGCAACGTGACCTGTAATTTGATTGCAGTTAACCAACTTCACTTGACTGAATTGCTAGACGCCATCAATAGACTTCAATAGATTTCAAAATTGTGCAGCAAAATTTCATATAGTAGCAGTAGCCGACAGCCAGGGTATCTTAACATTACAAACGGTTCCACGTGAATTTAACGCTTTACCCCTTGTTCCTTCATTCAGCAAACCACCTACAATATTCACTCAACAATATGTTAAACAATTTACTTACTGGATGTCAGATCTGGAAAGTTTTCCCTTGTTCTGCTTGTCGAATGTTCTGAAGCATTCGGCATACTCCTGGTCGTTGTCCCTGAAATCTCTGTAAGTGGCCATGTAGTCGATGAAAGCTTGCATATCGATATGGTCACCTAAAACATTATGCAAGTTTACGTTCTTAAGATTTGGCAAAGAATCTCTTAATAAGCAAACTGTTTGTAACTTACTATTATTCATATTGGTGTCATTCAAGAGCATTTGTCGCCCAAAGGAACGAAAACACTTGTAGTGACGATTTCTAAGTCAAATACTTACTATAATCACTGATGGCACTGATCATTAAGTTCAGTTCGTGGTGGGTTGCCTTTATGCCGTGCTTCTCCAGAATGGACACTAAGTTATGCATTCCCATCTTCCCATTTGTCGAGTTGGTGTTGAAGAATCTTACGCAGCCACGGTACTGGCCAGGAGTGTGCTTGAACAGAGGCTTCAATGAAAATGTTTAAAAGACTTTTTGACACCTTCGTCTATTCATATTACAGCGGTTTATTTTTGATAATTATAAAAGATGAAGGTGTCAGAAGTTTTTGAACTGGTTAAAAGAAACTCTGCCTTGGTTTCCTCAAAAATAATAACCTCGATGGCGCCGCGAAGTATATTATTTTTGAGAAAATCAAAGCATCTTGTTTTAACTACAGTACTACATAATTTGTCATGTGTACCAAATCCACGATAGAGACAAACGACCTTTTTTAATGCGAAAGCTTAACCAAAAGCAATTGTTCACAGGCAAATAGCTACAAGAATGAATAATAAGAAATAGTTATCATTATATTAATTTATTTTCGCAGTTGCAGTAGTATTTCCGGAATTTGTCAAAAAAAATTGCACGGAAAAAATATTCCCACCAGAAAAGTCATCTTACCATTTTAGTTGGAAGGTTGCGTCGAAGTGAAAGCAAATGAGCTGTTTGACTCTTCCTTGGGCAAGTAACAAAAATGGAATTACTCTCCAAATAAAAATATGGAACGTTTTTCTCTGCTTCAGTAACATTTGAATATTCATGACTTTTCTGGATCTACGGCCCTCCGTCATAGAGTCTAAATATAGCTTGATATAACAATCTGGGCATCATCGCAGAACTTTGCGATGTCGAATTGCTACCAGAGATAACAGAAAAATATTTTCAAAAAAAAGATAAGTTCGTCACTCAAGAAAAATTCAAAATGCACGCAACGCTTGCGAAGCAATCTTTGGAATAAAATGACTAATTTCTCTCTGTCCGAAAAGGTAGCTACCTAAACTTACCACAACCACATTGGGAAAGAGACATGAAATGCAATTGGTCAGAGTGAATAGATTACCTCATCAAGTGATCATGCAATGAAACCATCAGAATATGTCAATACTGACTTTGGTTTTTGGTTTTCCAGTCTTAAACAAGACACACGAGGCGCACTTCACTTTTCTTTTTCCGTTGAATTTGGAGTGAAATGATAAAATATCGCACGTACTTTCTATGAAATATGTATATTTGAAAAATAAAATTCATGTGTTGATACAACGCTGAAATCGGCATAGCAGTGCATTCATCTAAAGTAAATTAACTGTAAATCCTAACAACACAACAAACTATTTATTATTACTATTTACTATTACTATTTACAAACAATTTATACTTGAACAAGCCAGATCTAATTATAAAAGATCACGTAAAACTCTACAACGTTTTAAGTTTAAACAGGACATAACAATTCTAACATCAGACAAAATTCACGCCACAACCCCCACTTAACACGAACTCAAACTGACAATGACAACACAAAAGAGAATTCTGACATTTTAGACGTGAATAGTTTCCATGTAAATGAGCGTATAACTGACAAGATCTTTTTTTCCACAATTAGGGTGATTATAGTAAGCTATTCTTTTTTAAATTAGATATATTATGCAATTCTCCCCTTTTTTTGAATTCCGGCTTCATCATGTTATTGCCTCTTCATCAATTCCACGAATTCTGAAACGAAAATGCAAGTCTCTCCAAAACTAACTAAACCACGATCAGGGTGGATCCAGGATTTCTTGTAGAACGGCCAATACAGGCGTCAAACTCACACGTGCTTTTAAATTACGAACATTAACAAACATTTTTAATGGATTTAACGAACCTTCGTAGTCAATTACTCCATCTTTATTCCTGTCCACTTCATCCAAGAGCTGATCTAGGTCGATTTTAGCAGACCCTAACTTGTCCATTACATATCTGAAATAAAAGCAACACAATTTTATTACATAATTTCTTATTTCGCATTGTGTAATTAAATTTTGAGTTCTCGTAGTATTATAAAGAATCAAGTTTTTCACAGAAAGCAACGTCGCAAAAGTAACATATCTGTCAACCACTTTTTACCTCTAGTAGAGAGAAATTGGGCGTTCTACGCCGGGGGGGGGTAAGGGGTGGGGGTTATGCCACGATGCACATGAGTGATTTCTTTATAGTAGCTTGCTCTCACTCTGTTGTGGTTGTGATATTATAGACACATGTTGCACACATTGACAGACATTTTTGAGCCTAATATTACCCATTGATGGACTGGTTTTATGCGCACTTCACTGTGGGTTTGATGGGAATTCTCAAATGACAGCCCTGACAGTTCTCAAATGACTTAATGTCATACCTGCAACCACCAATCAGGACTAAGTGTAATGGATTGACAGACGGACAAACAGACAGTACCGTAAATGTTTTGTCTATAGATGTGATGATATGATACCACCAAACTAATCACCGCAGGGGTGGAATCTTGGATTGGAAACTGAACAATCTAAACTTGTGCAGAAATATAATTTAAATGGAATAAAAACACACATGAACAAGAATGAACCACAAGCAGAACAAAAATCTTAGTCTTTTAATTGCTTCATGCATCTCTGAATGCTGAGACCTCTTGCTGAACCTCTTCATGAACTGATAGTTCAGAGATACCCTATTAGAAATTTTAAATAAAAATGTCAGATATTTCTTTCATAAACCGTATACTCTGACAATTTGATCAGTTTGGCAGAGCATGCACAGGTCCACGTAGGCATGTTTGTTTTTAAAATCTGAAGCCTTGTATCTCCGCACATCTTCTGAAACATTTATTTCTTTCCTAGCATTAACGGAAAAACAATTAGTAAAACTAACTTTATTTCCTGTCTGGAGAGAGTACCGCTGTTGTCTTTGTCAAATGTTCTGAAACATTCTGCATATTCAGCGTCATTGTCCCTGTAGTCTCTGTAGGTTGCCATGTAGTCGATGAATCCCTGCAAATCTATGCCGTCATCTGCAAACGAGGTAACAACGATTTCATCAGCTGAAATTTATTGAATGACGAGCAACTGCATAATTTGGGCACATGTTTTACTTTAATGATCCAAATGTACCAACCATGGACACTTATCGCGGTTATCATTGCAGAGAGTTCACGTTGAGAGGCATGGATGTTGAATTTCTCCAGGATACCCTGTAGATTACGGACACCCATCTTTCCATCCACGGAATTGGTGTTAAAGAAACGCACGCAGCCACGGTACTGACCAGGCGTGTGCTTGAACAAAGGCTGCAGTGAAATCATACAAAGTTAACTTTTTTCATTGTAAGATACACCTTTATGTTTCACTTGATTTTAAATATTTTACTTGGAAATTCACTTTGTTTTTCAATACCGTAATGACTTTTTAATGCTGTAGATAAATCAAAACTGCAACTTGTCCTCTCAAAAGAAATTCACATGAAGTTGAATGATTACCTACCATTTTTTGGAAAAATGTATTTTTGGTCGCCTGAGAACACGGGAAAATTGTAATGTCTGTTTGGCTGAAGATCGTTCAAGTAAAATAGTGGTAAAAAATTCCAAAATATTAAATATCCTTGGGTTTTACGAAAGAGTGACCATTAAATATGCATGAGCTCTGATGGGTTGAAGCCGAATGACAGTGAACTGATGGTGTGCGTTGCATGGTTGTTTGTCTCGGAAAACTTTTACATCAAACTTGCCGTCATTCACGAGTTACATCAAAGTGTTTCCAATTGAATTTGTTCCAATTTTTTTAAAAAAATCTCCCCAATACGAGTCCCCTATCAACCTGCAAGAAGTTCAATAAATTCGGCAATTTGCGAAGTAAATCATAAATTCGGTCCTCAGTATTAGTATGGGCGTCTATGAGAATTTTATTTTTTTTTATATAAGTCTACAGGAAATGTTGTAATATTTGCATGAAACTTCTTTGTATATAATTGTAGATAATATGAAGGACATCCAAGCTATGTTGAGACTTTTCAAGATTTGTTTCTTATTTTGGGTACATAGTGATTCTAATTTTGAGTACCATTTTAATACATGTTACAATTCAAAAAGTTTAAAAGTCTCAATGTAGCTCCGATGTCATTCATAATAACTACAATTATATACAAAGAAGTTTCATGCAAATATTACAATATTTTCTGTACACTTTAAAATATTAAAAAAAATTCTCAAAGACTCCCATACAAACACTGGTGTCAGAATATACTGAAATCATCGCCAATGGCAGAATTTATTGAACTTCCTGCAGGGTGCATATGAAAGCAGAAGAATGTATTCTCTTTGAAAAGAAAAAAAAAGATAAAATAAATGTCCAAATTTGAGAGATGATTCTTAAGACAACTAGCAGAATTCAAGATTGAAACTGAAGTTTGTAAAATCAAGTCTGTATTACAAGGTGAAAGTTACATAGAAAACACGAAAATGTGTGTCTCCCATATCCCCATTCTGAAATATCAATTATTCATCCGTGTGAAGGACAGATATAGGATACCCTAATAATTAATCCGAAGAAAGGTCACCTCAGTATAAAGAAGCTCAGAAGATAATTTCTGAGTCTGCCATGGTTTGCTGTGATGTTGGGTGCAAGGCACTCGGGTACCTGGGAATCAAGGCCTTGACATTGACCTTGGGTGAAGACCTCCCCTACTGCATTATTCAGTGGTGTCCCTACGTGCTATTTAAATCGCTTCTTTTGATACCTTATGAACGTGTACGTCTGCACGTATGTTGTTTTGTGTGAAATACAGATGAACTTTATCGGACTTTTACAAATATATTTGAAGGCATTGCAAGGTAATACGTATACACCGTATGAGAGGGAAACCGCATTCACTTCAAACAGGGGTAATAACTTGGGAAGCACTAGCAGCCCTTAATTCAACCCTTTTAACCAAGGCTGTGTTGCCAATAACTTAATGAACCTGAGGGGTACAAAAGCATATATACAGAACTTACAAATGGGGTTCACTTTTGCCGCAGTACAAAGCTGCCTAAGACTTAGCAAAGACAGTGGAGTCCCAACGCTGGGAAACCGCTTGACAACCAGCCACTGCGTATTATTTTAACCACCAGATGATGCCACTCGAGTTTTTCCACAATTACCAGAACACAAAGTTGACAGATCTGGCAACTACTTCTAACCTTGTTGAATTTGCTACAGTCACTGACAAATTTGATGGAATATGCTACTCAATCTTCTAATTAATAATATGTATGACGTGTATTTTTCACCATGGTGTAATGTTCTTTTCATTTTTCATTAAAATACATAGACAGCCTCATTTGTGCCATGGACTGCAGGAAATTTGTCCTTACGTCAATAGGGATTTATAGGGTTGATGTGAAGAAGTTTCTAGACTCTATATTGGTGTTCAAAAATTTTTTCAATATATAGTTTTAAAATATTTTAATTTTGGACACAGAAGACCTCAAATATGGACCTCATGAGGTTAAATACATAACATTTAGGATGTCCTATGATAATATGATGACATACAGAAAATTTTTAAAAATTGAGAACTTTCAGGGTGTTTTTGAGTTTTTAAATGTTTTTATTGCTGTGCTGGAAGTTACATAAAATTAATGTATGACAGGTTTTGTTTGTTTTCGAAGAAATTGCAGTTTTTCAATATTGTTGAATAATTTTCCTTAAAATGTGTTTTACATGATTTTGATAGAAAATGATGAAATTTAATACAAATGAACAAATTTCATGTGATATATGCAATATTTGATTGGTTTTGGACTTTATTTCACTCGAACACTCCAGCACAGCTAAAGACCCATAAATCAGGATGCTGCAGTTCAAAGTCAGGACACCAGGTATCTCGGGATAAAGTTCCAAATTTTGCCCATCAGGTGTGGCTGCACAGCATAGTGGATAGATCACCCATTTCACAACTGACTTAGCATGGGTTTGATTCCCACAAAAAGCAGAAAGCACAATGCAGCCACAAATACCTATAATCCCACTATGATGTGCCCCCAATGCCTTTTGTTATTTTTTATGTTTTTTTTTCTATTTTAATTGAATTAAATAAGGAATATGTATGTATTAATGTATGTATGTAACAGCTGTTTAGTCATTCAAGTCATTCAATCATTCATATAGACACCCTGGAGGAACATCACAAATTTCAGATGAAAACAGAGATATCACTAATTTCTGACTTTCTGATTACCATGTAAGTCTATGGGGATTTCAGTTTTTCAATGGTGG
>JBCAUG010092969.1:0-22094 GCA_038406175.1 Haplosyllis leylae | reverse complement strand
CACCACCACCACCACCACCATACTGGGACTTTGGGTTTTTAGGAGATTTGGACTTGGCAACAAAAGTTAGGTGGCGGACCCCCTCCCCCAAACCATGACCATGTGCATGTTGCGGAGACTAATCTTTGACCGCGTACGGTCAATATTCTTGTTATACATGTTATTTCATACTTGGGTTAAATTGAGTCACATGAGATATCGAAATAGACGATAGACGTTTCTTTCATTAAGATACAATGAATGTACTCTGAGCCACCATCCTGGAAGGGGCTAGTCACATTAAGTAAAAGTGAGAGCGAACGTGAAAAAGATCAAAGATCAATCAATAAAGAATCAAAAATAAGCAACAAACATGAAAGAAAATTTTTGCTTTCGCTCTATGTGAACGGGTCTTAAGGAGTCATTTAAAGCGAATTAAGACCTATTCACATCGAGCGAAAGTGAAGGTGAAAGTAAAAATTTTGTTTGATGTTTGTCAGTTATTTCTTTGGTCTTTAAAGATTGTTCTTTGATCTTTTTCGTTTTTGCTCGAGCTTTCGCTTGGTGTGAATAGTCCCTTAATATAAAAGTGAAACTTTGCGTTGATGTTTGCCCGTTGAAATTTAATTTTTGTTGCTTTCGCCTTATGTCTGTGTGAATGGACCTGAAGGCGCCATTGGAATCATCCAGTATTTACAAACATTACAAAATAGAAAACGTGGAACCATCACGACAAACTTGTAATTACCTAAAAAAAAACGGGTGCGTGAGTCAGATCTACACAGGGAATAGTAATAGAAGAGATGGGAGTAACTACGCGTAAATATGATCGTTACACCCATTACTAATTGCACTACACCAGTCTAATGGTTCCTTCACACTGACGGATAAATCGAGAACGAGAACTGTACAGAGATATCAACGGATATTTAAAAGTGACTTTGAAACCCAGTTTTGACAAGAAGTATCTTGTCCGCACCAATCCATGTCAATGAACGCAAGACTGCTCTTGCAATGATTTCACAAGGATTCCCAGTCAGTCTGGGGTCTATCATGTTCTATACTGTGGTGGACAATTTAGCTCTTATTCAAAGCGACTATTCAATGTCTATTAGTGGCACGACTCGACATCCCTGCAAACTCTATTCACAACTAACACCTTCTCGTTCCTGCTCAGTGTGAATGTGCCGTAACCTTACGTCTGAACGATTAGACCGTCATCTATCATTTACAGCAATAGAATTCCGGATATTACCAAACTGTTAAACTTTCTCAACAATCACACGGCACGTCAATCAGCGGATATATCTAAACAGTAAAACAGTCACTACTCATTGATCGCACAAATAAATGCACATGCAACAAGCGGTTATATGACATACCACACCCTCCACTCATCAATCCTCAAGGCAGAAACCTCACCCAACCGAATACCAATCATCACCAGTATCAACACGTCTGAACAATAATGCAATCAAATTGCTTCCAATATGCACAAACACATCGAATAAATGATACAGCCGTCATTCTATATATAGGTGCAAAAAATTAGTCTATTTGGAGATGTCTGGTCTCCGGTCTATTATCTGGGCTTTATTTATGATCCCAAATTACATCTAATTTTCTTACTGTTATTAAATATCAAATCCACAAAGGAAGAACTTTATTATTAATACTGTTGCTGCAATTGATGATATTTTGTGGCCTGTATGATGATTTCCTTGGGAACAATTCGTCCGTCACGTGTGTCTGTTTGGTGTGCCACTGAGAGGTGACTCCAGCCCTTCATTTGTGTTTGGCTGGCAGGTGTGGCACTGAGAGGTGACTTCGTTGATTTCGGCTTGACTTTTAACGAACCGCGCACTCTATGTGTCATGTTTGGAGGGAAAGTTAGGAACTGGAATTTGAACATATCTGTGAAGAATAGTCCGGGTAAGGCCCTAACTATGTCAAACACTAGCTTGTTAATTAGATCACGTCATTGTGATAACTCTCAAACAAAATAAAATATTTCTGCTGGAATTCCAAGCACCCAAACAACCAGAATATTCTTCATGTAACTTAAATGCGAATATTTAGCAGATTGAAGATTTACCTAGGGCTTTCTCTCAGTGTGTCTTTTAGGTGCCATCATCGCCTGGTGACGGATTTCAAGTTATGTAACTCCGTCAACTCTGTTCCTTTCATCCTCCGCCGTGAGATTCAACGATTTCAATAAATAATTCATCTCGTCAGGTTTATTATCCGCTACTACAGGGGGTGGAGTCAGAAATTCCAACACGCAACACACAACAGTTTTTCCTTGAATGAGCTTTACTGAATTCACTGAAGAGGGTGATAAAATTGTTCAAAAGTGGGGGGATACGAAACCAGTTACCAAGATCTTCAACTAAAACTCTTATTGATGTATATTCATTTGACCAAATTTTCTTGCTGAGTTCGTTCCATTCAGTGAAGGAGAAACAAGAAAGAGCAAAAAACAATGTGTAAAAACACTTTCCCCATTGCTATGTTAGATCAACAATGTCGCACGAATTCGTGACATCATTTTGTTCCAATGTCGCAACAGAATGACATTTAGTCATTGGATTTCAAAGGTATGTGAACTCTAAATTAACCTTTAAATTAATTTAAATTAATTAACCTCTAAATTACCTTGTGCAGCTGTAACTCCCAGAGGGGATTATGAGGAGTCCATCAAGGGACAAAACACCCAAACGAGCGGACCCATCCCGGCTTTGAAACCCTGGGAAGACATGACCAGACGTTCAGTAAAGAAGTATTAATGGCTCCAAAAGAGACTAATATCCTGTAAGATCCTTTCACAAGTCTTGATTTTCACATCACGGTTTTTGTATTGCGATTGTAAGAGAACAGTGGCTGTTAAAACATTAACTAGGAATGTCGTTCAGAGAGGAATCAGCTGATCGTATATTCCACGCAGGTCCGACCGTGTCCTGCCCCCATAGTTACGACGGCTGCGAAACCGAAACTACAACGTCAAACACCTGATCATCAGTATCAGTCAGTAAGTGGACGGCACTGGGAGTCAGACACCTGATCATCAGTATCAGTCAGTAAGTGGACGGCACTGGGAGTCTGACACCTGATCATCAGTATCAGTCAGTAAGTGGACGGCACTGGGAGTCTGACTACTCTGCATTGTTAGAGACTGGTCTACAAAACGGAAAGTGTCACGTACCATTGCAAGACAGTGTCTGATAACTATTTCTAACTCCCCTGATCTGGATATTTAAACTGGGCGTGACAGGCACGGACCTCCCAGACTTTCTTTGTATTTGAACATGCAATAGAAATCGCCAGGGGACTGTCACATTCGCTTCAGTTCGTGTGAATTAACCCAAAGCGTAATTCTAAATCAAAGAAGGTTTTCGTATTCGCGGTCGTTTTCGCTTTCGCGTAATGTAAATAATCCCTGAAACAACATCTCAGTCGCTAAGTTAAATCCAACAACAAGGGACCCAGGAGTTCAGCAAAATAACCGTTCATTGTTCGGACAGAGAACTGTTCTGTGATAGGAATAACTTCAGACAATGTGGGCTTCGAGGTCACACTTCCTGAGCAAAAACGAAACCATCTGCAGGTCAGCGTGACACCAGGAGGAACCGGAACGAACAGAGGCAGACACAGGAATGTTACAAACAGGAATATGCGAAGAAACATCAGTCATTGATGGAGTTCAACGCTTTCAATATACATTACTTTTTCATGCCCACCAATTCAACATGGCTTAGATTGAAGGTTTTACCTTAGTTGCACAAATTTCTATTCAACTGTTTTAAGTCTGTCTTGGTCACAGGTCAAGGTCATTGACCATGTTTATTTCGCCTTTGCTTTGATACCATGACATGTGAACAGACCCTTGTACAAAACAAAGCCACCCTTTGTCTGCAGACTGGTATTTAATTGCAGTAGGAAAGTCAGACTAGGGAAGAGCCATTGCTCTGTTGAAGTGTCTGAAACTGTACTGAAGTAAAACTAGGTGCAATAACCTGCTTCAAATGCCTCTATGTGATTTACTTTCTTGTCTGGATAGATTAGGTGATACAATATAAATTTTTTTCTACTTGATTAATTTAAAACTAGACAGTCCCTGTCCTATGGAAGGGCAAAGAAAAGGCTCAATGCTCCACCACCATCAGACCATCTCCTCTTCCATGGGAAGACAGGGAAACTGTACAACCAGACATAGTAAAACCTTTGATTTGTGATAGTGTTTTGTGAAATCAAAGCCCCCTGTTTACAGCCTGTGACCCCCTCCCTCTCACCCTGTCCTGTGCTGGTCACTCAAGCATGGTGCCACTGAAACAAGTAAACATCCAAACGTAATATCTGCTGCTACTTACAGAACGGAAGATTTACTCAATAATAAAATCACATGAAATCTATGGATTTCACTGGTAGTTTTAAATTAAACATGACTTCATTGAGTTGAGCACTATTACACAATTCTATCCATAAGTTCACTAAGGTATCGGCAGCAAAATCTCACGAACTACAGAAAACTACGCTTGTTGTCAGACTAAATAGGTGCCCGAAATTCCCGTAACGTTTTATGTTGAATCAGACCCTGGAAGCTATAAAATGCCGCACTCTCTGGGAACAAATGAGCTCAATTCGCATCAATTACTTGGAGAGGATAAACGTCAAGCCAGGAACTCCAACACCGCATGTCAAATCCAAGTAAATCTGGTAACTTGCGTAAATACTACGTAACATTATGCATATCGAAATAAAGATCAATTCACATTTCTTGAGGATGAACGAGGCAGTAATGCATCGAATGCAAAGACGACACTGCAAACATAATACTGATTGATCAGGAAGATCCATGTGAGCCAATACTCAGAACATCTTGTTTTCTGCCAAACCTCATGAGATTTTGTTATTGATACTTTGATACTCTTTAACAATACTCAGTCCTGTGAAGTATCATTAAAACTCAGTAGTGTCCTTAAGTACTTCATGTCAAGTATCATTAAGATTGAAGAGAAAAAAACACCATGGTGAGAAGATAGGTCACTCTGCTGGACCAGGTGCAACTAAAAACTAGATGGCTGGAACAATCCCTGTAACCACTGCTCAGAAAAAACTAGTTGGCTAGGACAGTCCCTATAACCACTGCTCAGAAAAACTAGTTGGCTGGGGCAGTCCCTGTAACCACTGCTCAGAACAACTAGTTGGCTAGGACAGTCCCTATAACCACTGCTCAGAAAAACTAGTTGGCTGGGACAATTCCTGTAACCACTGCTCAGAAAAAACTAGTTGGCAAGGACAATTCCTGAAAGCCACTACTCAGAAAAACGTAGTTGGCTGGGACTATCCATGCAAGCCACTGCCCTGAACCACTGGTTGGCAAGGACAATGTCAGAAAGTCACTGCTCAACAATCATTTCCTGTGACTTACTTGTACCACCAACAAACTGACCTGGCACCCATTTCAATGAAATGATCCAACACCTTTACAAATTTACAAAGTAATTTTCCAATTGTAAAGCCCACTGCAGTGTAACTGGCAGTGGTTTAACGAGATAATGACTTCCTCAGTGCGCACTTGGCAACTAGAAAGTACTGATCCACATACTGATGTACTTACACAGAATAGTTCAAAGGTATCAACAACACCAATACTCAATAGTATCGGGAACATCTGGATTCTTAAAATTAATAGAGTGTAAACCATATAAAATGATCTGAGATAATCGTTATTTCAAAGCCTTTCCTAATTTTGCATCTGAGCAATAATACACAGAAAAAAGCTGAACATTAATAAATTATCTCCCGATCTGTTCTCCTTGTTCACCCAAATTTAAAGGCCAAATAAAGAGTTGAGGTCATTGACTTCCCTGCAGAGCCCCACACAACGTCAAACCCATCAAAGGTGATCAGCTGATGTCAATACTTATCTGCGCTTCCTAAAATAGCTGTTCCGCGGAATATTCAATGCGGAATAAGACGGAGAAAGAAGAGCCACTTCACCGAGGTTTCACTAAGAGGAGCTTGGCTAATTAGACTAATTTGGTAAATAACTACCTGAAGCTCGTCCAAAACAATATGCAACCGAATAAATAACAATTAATTTACAACTCAGCTACATTTTTGTTCATCTGCACCTGAACATACATTTTTCTCCCAAATAATTAAAATTCAATGTCTGAATAAATCCGATATATTTTTTCATTCTAAATTTTACTTTTCAATGAGGAATAAATTACGCTCTCTCATCTTACAAGGAAAAGTATTTGAGGTTTTCCAAAATCAGAAAAAAAAATACATAAAGTTTCTCCAAACTTAGTCTTATAGAACGAACCTAAGTCTAAACCTCACATATTTTTTTAATCTTACAAGGAAAAGTATCTGAGGTTTTCCAAAGTCAGAACGAAAGATACATAAGATGTCTCCAAACTTAGCCTAATAGAACGAGCCTAAGTCTACAGAAACCTCACATATTTTTCGTTCTAAGACCTCATATACTTTCCTTCTTAGTTTGGAGAAACCTCACATATTTTTCGTTCTAAATTTAGAGTAACCTCACATACTTTTCCGTTTGGAGAAACCTTACATATTTTCGTTCTAATTTTGAAGACGTCTCTCTTTTTACGTAAGACCCACATAATCTGTTCCAGAACTAAATTCTAAATGTTCTCCATCATATTACTGTTCAGCTTTCGTCGTTTAAACTGTCGCCGGCTAAATGTCATGACAACAAGACAAACTACGTTCCATCAGACTAAATAACTGCGCAAAACTCCTGTAACGTTTTATTTTGAATCAACACAAAATATGACCCTGCAGGTTTCCACAGAAGTCTACGAGGAAAATAAATGAGTTCAATTCACAGTAACTACTTTTTGAGAGGATAAAGTTGTAGAAACATGAAGAAACACTTCCCTAGAAGCAATCTAATTGTAACGTGGGGTAAGGCGGCTGGTTCTTGTCAAACTCTCTTGATATGATCTCCCACTGAAAGTTGAATTCAGTCGTGTCCAGTCTAAATCTGGATGTATTTGAAAACTGTTCTATTACAAATGAGAAGTCTGCGGCGAAAATTACAATCTTCATTTTGTTTAGACCTAATTTTCACAACAAGATCATGAAAGGCTTTGAAACTCAGGGCAGAAGTCCATAAACAGGATCACCATTGGCTCAAGAAAAGAATAATGTTTTCCACAAATAAAAGAGATCATGAATTAACCGTTTCCGAATCAATCATTGATTTTATAAGACAAGAAAGCTCTTCAATCGAACCGACTGTGGACCTCATCGCTGCAGTACTAGCTGAAGGGGGGGGGGGAGAGAATCCCAGTTCTCCGTTGCCATGGCCCGCCTGGTGGGGGGGGGGTTAAGCAGCCCCTCCCCCTTTGTATTATAAAATGGGGTTCCCAGTGCATCATGGGATAAGGACATCCTCTGTTAACAGAATCACAGACACTACTGAAAGTATAAACTTCCAGCATACGCAGTCGGTGAAAATAATCCAGCTGAAGCAGAAACCTGCAATTGCCAGGATTGACTGTGTTAGCACTAAGCGTGGGCGACCTGTAATTAACTTACGAGGCTCTTCAGACTCAGGTTAATATGATTAATTTGCTGGAAACGAGATCAAGATGATTCTCGCACTTAATATGTGTCACCCTAAAGATCTACACACACAGGACCTTTTGTCCACCTGAAAGGTTAAAGTAAAGATCCTTTGCGAAACTGTTTGCTTAATTCGCTATGTTATAACAGTGAAATAAAAATAGCTTCGTATGAGTGTCGCCGTGTCATTAAGTCATTGCTTGAACAGTTATGTCACTAAGTATTTCAAATCTAGTGTCAAGGGCACACGGACAGAAGTAAAACACACATACTTGTATCTTGTAGATATGTGGATAATTTCTAGCCTATGTGCAAGGTCATATGAAGGTTAAATTACAAACATCATCATCACAACGTTCGTTTCAATCAAGGAGACTGTAAAATTCTACTGATTTAATGGTCTGTTCACACCAAGCAAAAGCGGCAGCAAAATGGTAAAAGATCAAAGAATAAATGACAAACATCAAAGAAAATGTTCCCTTTCTCTTCTGCTTTCGCTCGGTGTGAATGGGCCTTGAGTCGAGTACAGCTCTAGTAAAACACCCAGCTGTGCTAAAATATTAAGGTGGCGTGATACTCACTGTTTTTGCCGGAGATTAAACAGGTTAATCCAGTGACCCAGATATTGACCTCGTCCGGAGTGTTTGCTATTAGATCCATTGTGTCGTAACTGTCCGAATAGATAATACTGAATGCGCACTCGTCCGGATAGTGTCCGGCCACGTCCTTATTGCGCAATACATCCGTGTTCTTACCAACACGCACCTCCTTAATCTCCTTGATCGGAACTGTAAGTACAAAAACAAAGTACCATCTTAAATAAATTTGCACGTTGAAACTGAAATTCGCTTTTTCGTCTGATTAGATAAATTAGATTAAATCACTGGGCATGAACTAGAGTGAAAAATTACCTCAATTACGTAAATTAGGAGAACGTCTCCCTTAAGTCATTATAATTGTTATGAAACTGTGAATGCCGAGGCATGATCATAAATATTTAAAACCTTTTTAAATAAATTGACAAATGTTCTTCTGAAACATAAAATATTACTCAGTGCAGTGCAGCGGGGCTGTTCTAGAAAAGAAAAGAAAAATGAAAGTATTTAAAAACCGGTTGCTGAAACAATGCAGGAAATGGCCCAGATTTATATCGTTTGAGCATCATATGTATTTAACTGGCAGTTATTTCCGGATGGCACATGTCGGACTGATGATGTCCTGAACATCACGTACGAGTTCACGATTAATGTCCCACTCCTTAGGTCTTGTTCACACTGTGCGTTTTTTTTTCTGATTGCGACTGCGATTCCTCTTGTCACAACAACGGGTTGTACAGGACTCAATGGGAGTATTCACACTGTGCTACTGTGACAACATCACCAGCTCCTATAAAGCCCATTAGAAGCAAAAACAAATCGCAGTCGCAATCAGAAAAAACGCATAGTGTGAACGAGCCTCAATGCCTTGAGAAACCGCAAATTGACCACGAACCACAGGTCATCAAATTTATTTTGGTGAAATGTCTTGTTGAGTATTGTCATCTTAATCAAGAACTCTTCAATTAACTCGTACGTGATGTTCAGGACATCATTCCGACAAGTGCGCTGTGAGGTGAAGAGAATGGCACCACCAGGCTTCTTTAAAACTAAAATCTCTGAACACTAACTCAGGAGTTGCCAAGGAAACCTGACACGACACGACATGGCCCAATCACTATTCATTTCCCATATATTTGACGTTGCCATGGTAACTGCTGCACTACGTCCATTTCATACTGCTCGATCCGGATGGAGAACCATTTGACCCATTAGATTTAAGTGGTAATGGATGAAAATGGCTGTTAAATGTCTAAGAGTAAATGTTTCAATGGCAATGCAGGAAGGTTGGAAGAATGCTGAAAAAAATTCACAGTCCTTTCTGAGGTCTAATTTTTTGAAGAAGGGCAAATGGAAAACATTTTAAACGTCGGCATTATTGCCTTCGCCAATATGAAGAAAATAGGTTTTCTGGGAGAGTAAACATGGAATGTGAAGTGGAGAAGAAGAAATATCCTTTGCTGAAGCATTAGCGGATCTAGGGGGCGCCCCATCAGTGAGGACCAATATGTTCTCGATTTATGCAGTTTTTCGGAAAATTGTCAAACTCGTATGTTGGCGCCGCCCCCACCCCGAGAGTTAGCGCCCCATCCTGTGGAATATCCTGGATCCGCCCCTGTTTCAGAAGCTTCGTTCCTTGAACAATTATTGAAGTCCCAAGTGAGCAAGTTGCAATCAATACGTCAACTTCGCAATTGACATTGAGAAGTAAATTCTTTGGGAATGAAACCATTTCCACCATAATCTGATAGTAATCTCCGAACATTGGACAGATTCTTGGTCAAATCTCCAGCAAATCCCGCGAAATCTCGTCCCACTAATTTTTGGTCCCACTTCTTTCTGGGTGATGGGCTGTGCTCTACATGTAATCTGCACTTGATTGTACTGACAGTGTCGAAGTCATTTTAATGTTGCGCCAGTTGTCATTCTGCCGTCAAGCCCATTCTGATCGTACAGTTATTGACGCATTCACAAACTTTGAACGGAAACGGACACCCTGACCTTCGTGTAACAGTAATTAACAGTATTCTTAAGCAGTGGTATTTTTGTGAGCGGCACCTTGGATCTTGTGTGTAAATAGTACCGTTGAACCCACTTCGAAAGGTACTCAAACGGTGAAATTGATGGTAAGTGTTCGTTCTGACGAAACTTAGAGACGCCGTCCCTCTGGGTAAAAATTTCTTCATTTTCCTGTAGTTTTCGGGACTAATTGGTCAAACAGTAGGTGGCGCCACCAAGGGGTTAGTTCCCGTCTCGGAAATTCTGGATCCCCCACTGCCAAGCAAAAATAAAACATTCCGTTGCAAATTCTAGCCACAAAATGAAACCATAGGGGATGTCCTGCACGGGATAACAACAAAACAGCACATGCACCAAAATGATCACAATGTCCATGTGTGTCAATGTCGAGTGCAGTGTGAAAAATAAGGGTCAATTAGTCTGGAAGCGGTGCATTTATCTCTCACTCTGCTCATGTTACATGTATCAATAGTAAAATAGCGGTCAATTAGACTCTATTCATGTACCTATGATTGGTTGCCATGGTTATTACCATTGTCATGTGGCAAGTGACCAAACAGTCAAACGTGACTCCATTACTGATGGACGAACACTCGCATGTGAATGTTTCCCGGGCTTAGGGAGAAATTTGTCCGCTCAGGAGTTTGTTTACAAACGGTTTCTGTGAACCCGTCCGTGTTGGAATGGAACGTGCACTGGATCCCGCTTTACGAGTTCGGTTACAACGAGCATCCGTTCTTTGGGAGTAGAATTCTTTGCATCAAAAACACTGACATCAATGTGAAAGAGTTTGGCTACAACGAGCACCCACTTACAAAGAGCAGTTTCTTTCACATTTTTAACTCGTTGTAAGCAGGACCCATTGTAATGAGTTCCCATGTGTGTATGGAACCGCTCAGACACTGCACGATTGTGTTTGTTGTGATATTTCAAAAGGATCCATGCGCTAAAAATCGTCATATCTAAAGGTCCATTCACATCGAGCGAATGCGAAAGAGAAAGCATAACTGTTCTATGACGTTTGTTGCTTAATCTTTTGATCTTATATCATTTTCTTTGATCTTTTTCACTTTCGCTTGATGGTAATAGACCCTAACACTTACATAGCCCTAAAATAATCCTGAGTTCAAACTACAAAGTCAATTTCATGTGTTTGGCTTAATTATTCTTTTCGTGAAAAAGATGCGTTCCTGTCACTACCGGTCAAACGGAAATACACAGTTTGCAGTTCTTTATCCTGGGAAAGGTTACTTCCGTCAATTGTCCTAAAGTAATTCCAAACTCAGTGGGAGAGACAGCAGCTAATCACAGCACCGGGAACATGGGATCTGCGTCCCTTCTCTCGGGGATTCATTTACGCTGAGCGAAAGTAAAAGCAAAAACGATGTCGTTTTTAGAACGTTCTCAAAAAATTCGATGTCCGCTTTCATGTTCACGTTTGGTCAGCGAAAATGCGGTTTTAAGGTCTGTTCACACTGATATAATGCGAAGTTTAAATCTTCTTTGATGTCCGCCATTAATCAGTGACAAAACTACATTGGCTTTCCTTATCCCCAGAACCCATTTTTTTAGTAATGTCGCTTTCAGAATCGTCACCGCTTTTTATGAAGGATGCCGTACCACGAGTCTGCGTCTCTCGCGCTGTGTCTCTCGCACTGCGTCTCTCGTGATTCGTCTCTCACACTGCGTCTCTCGCGCTGCGTCTCTCGCACTGCGTCTCTCACACTGCGTTTCCTATTTGAGATTTCCCCATCAGTAAATGTAAAAGCTACACTTGTTTTCCTCAGAACCAATTTGTAAGCGATATCGCCTTTGTAATCGTATAGTGTGTAATGTGCTTCATACATTCGCACTGAGTTTCAGAGAAAGTGAAACAGAACTTCTGTGAAATGAATGATAATGATAATGGCGGCCTGGAGATTAGAGAGACCCCTAGTCCAGTGTGAAGTGCCTGGAGGATCAACATATCATTGATGTTTACAACTACGACAATGACTACTAACGTTCGACACAACAAGAGAAAAACAATTTTGGCATACGACTTTTTGGTGTGTGAACTAAGTTTTGCAAGTTTAGCTTTGAAGTAACTGCATCACACTACTGGAGTAAATTCAAGACTTTACTGAATTCGAAGAAAAACTTCTGTAGCGGCTAAATCTGCTGGAATCAAAAAAAAACAATGTTCAGTTGGAAGTATACGGTGGCGGATCTAGGGGGCGCGAGGGACGCACCCCCTGGCCAAAATTTCCTCATTTTCATGCATTATTCGGTAAACCTTGGTCAAATAGTAGGTTGGCACCCCCTCTGAAAAATACACTGGTAAATGCAGTGCCACTCAACTACGAAGCTAGTCAAAGGTTCTTTTGATTTCACGTGAATTGTAGTCCTAATCGAACCGCGTGAACGGACCTTTTAAATTGCACTACACATACCCACACTTTTTCTGGTCTTCTCGTTCTATGGCCCAAGAAGTACCCAAGTCCTCCTGAGAGGCCTCTTAGGCGACCGCCTAATATACCTCAAGAGGGTCTGATGGGATTTAATAAAATAAAGAGGGAACACTACTTTAATCTTAACGATGCGGGGCGAACCTGTGGCCGGGATTTGAACGGAGTTCACAACGACGTGAATTCCACTGTAATTAGGCTCTTCGTGACCTGGTAAAGCGCAGTGCGGTCTACTTTAAACCTACTCTGGCCTCTTTAACTCCTTCGTCACCATGACAATTAACCCATAAGGTTCACGGAGGTAGACCCACATTGAGGTGCCTTGTTTTGAGTGCTGGAAGCACTGCATCAACGGTTCAGTCAGTGTGGTGCCTGGCGCACCAACAAAAGATCGGAAAAACACTTCTGAAGGTTTCGGGGTTTGCTCCCACAAGGAGTTCAGTAAACTCGTATGAAGTCAGCCTGACATCTGGTCGGTCAGTAACCTTCAAACAATCGTTTACGATCTTACCTCAATCACTACTGATGTCACGTTTCCTTCAGTATTTACTGTCATTATAACGTGCTTCTACGACCTGCAACTACTTCTGCAGAATATAGCTGCACAGAAGGAAGATAATGGTACCGGATAGAATTAGCCTGATCAGAAAACGTCCTGATAGGAAAAGAGCTCGGAGTCAATGTTCCAACAGCAATTAAAATGCAGTTGAACCCCTGTTCCCTTACTGGGAAAGAACTTCATGACCGCAAAAGGGGAGTGACCGAACTAGTGTCCTTATTGGACACAAGTATTTAAGGCCATCCAGTGTGTACGAATTTCTATCTTTCCGCATATTGCACCTGTTCAAACTCAAAATGGAGGTGGCCGCTCAACAAGGTAGCCAGCCCTATCAAGCACCCACTGAAACCTACTTCTAACATTGTGTATGTCTGACCTTACAAAGAAGGTGAGAATCCTACGAAATGATCGCAAGAGTACTAACTTCTGGTTTTGTGGCAGATGTTTTAACCTTAAACGGGAGGCGACTGCCCGGTAGACTGTCAGTAAAAATCAGTAGTACTTACTTCTGGCTTTGTGTGGTTTTTTGGAAGAAGGTTGCCAGCGGATCTCCTGCAGGTCCTCGTCCACGCTGAACAGCCGGTGGTACTGCCTGCTGTTCGACCGAACCTTGATCAACTCACTTCCGTTCTGCATGAAGTTCAGGCAATCCGCCGCTGAAAAACACAAACACAAAAACAATAAATACTGGGAAACTGTGAATGATTCAGTGTGACGTCATCATGTCTTCAGCCGTGTTCATACGCAACGTCTGCATTAACGTCAAATTTCAACAATGGCTTCTGCAGCAATAAATGATTGATTTCACATTTTGTGTTTCCATTTTCAAGAAAGGGGTGGCAAGGATGAAAGAAGACGCAAACGCAGATATTATATGTGACAGAAGTTCATAGAAGAGTGAGAGGGGATGAAAATTAAAAGATTATGTCCATGTGTTTGCGTTCTAAATATCACTTGTGATACAGGCTGTGATGTCACTGCAAAGAGTCAGATTGAGCGAGAGCGTAAGAATGGGTATTCTACCGACTGTACTCGATAACGCTACCGGCCACTGTAAACAAACCCTACCATAGAAACATGAGAGCGTATGTCTACTGGGTCTCTGTGCAGGTGAAGAACTCAAAAGTGACTCCAGGGATCACTACATCACGAGTGTCAAACCTAAATTTCTTCTCACACAGTTTTTTTAATTCTATAGGTGTGTTTTAAACTAACAGAGATTGAGACCGATAACATTGGGTCCGAGCAGAACTGTGCACACTGTGCAGAGACCAAGATCGAGACTAAGACCAAGAACTATTTTGGTCAGCACCAACATCCAAGAAAACAAACCAGTTACAACGGAACTTCAGCTGTTTCCTTCTAAATATTTTTGCTTCACGTCAGAATCGAGATCTTTCTTTTCTTTTGTCCACAGAACTATGAAATCAAGAAGACATATGGGTCACACAATAGTAAATGTTAGGATTATGTGTTATTCTTCAAAGCCATCAGATTTAGGACAACACTTTTTTTCTGATTATAGCTGAACATTTCGATTACCAAAACTATTTGAACCGAATTGAACCGAATTTTGCCGAAAACTGAAGTAGACAAAACTCCGAACTGGAACAACAGGTAGTCGGTCACATCCTTTACAATGTTGAAATATTTATAATAACGACAAAAACGTTCAACCATAAATCACCCAAACGGGACATGAACCTATAGAAAAACTCAACAACATCACTCATTTCTTCACCCACCACTTTCTGTCTGAGTGTCACCCCCCTTACCCCACAAAACAAAACAATACCTCTGCAGGGAAGTCGTGCGCTGTCTTATATTTAGCTGGGTCTGCCTCGTGAAGTGTCATTTTTCCGGGAATTCTCAGCAATCCACGTGATGTATTGTCTGTGTTTTGACACTGTTCAGGTTTTGATCGTGAATGATAATTACGCGTCTCTTCTGGCTCATCATTCATTTAAGTCTCCGAATGTTTTCTTACAAAGGGTGCGACTGTTTCTTCAATGTTTCTTTTTTCTTTTGTTGAGTTTCTTTATCATTTGACGCCCCCCAGCCCCCTCCCCCACGGGGGTGATGTCTACCTCTTTACATCCGATTTGATTTTTTTGATGTAAGAGTGTGCCTGCTAACTTCTAGTAAAGGTTGTATGAAATAGATTTGATTTTGCTGAGTTTATGCCCGCGGTATGGACATTGCCAGTGGATGGGTGGATCCATCATATTGTATGCGACCGGGGAACATTCAACGAAAAAAGTACCTGCTGGAGGAAAAAAAAACCGTGTGGGTGCCAGCTAAAAATGCCTTTGAAAAATGAAGATAAATCCCAAGATTCAGTCACTAAGCCAATTCTGTATGCTGTCAATAATTTTTTGGTTACATTAATATAAATATAAACTCCGTCGATTTCATAGAACAGAATCTGAAATATTACAATTAGAAAGGAGACAAAAGACGAAGTGAAAGTTGTTTTTGGGTTCCATCAATTTGCAAAGAACAAAAATATGGAAACATGGAACAAGACAAAGTAAAGACGACAAGAAAATCAACCAAAGAGAAAACGCTGAATAACTTAAACACCCCTCGTTGAACGCAGAATCCATTAGATCTAATTCACATGTAAATTTACATTACGTAATGGATCATCGACAGAAACGAGATCAATTGAAGCGCATATATTATTATTGTCCCAGGCACCTATACTACTATACCATAACAAACAAGAAAGTCCTCCTGTGTGACCGCAAAATGCGTGCTGCCCGCGGCGTAGCCTGTCCGCTGGGGGTACCCCCACCCCAAGCTACAGTCCTGACATGAGAGAGGAACACACTGTTGTACGACGGGGCCAATCCTATGTGTTACCAATTCTTCCGATAAATCCCATGGTACCACCGCCACCCCCCCCCCCGAGGTCAGACAGCTATAGTATCATCTCTGTTGCTTCCAGGCACCAACAAACCAGAGACAACCAGTAAAACATACAGACAGCTGTAATTAATTATTAACACCACTATTACGCTTAGTGAGGCTATTCGGTCCAAGTTTTATACCCGTTTATACGGACACAATAACGATCATAGTGCGCCTTGTTAATAATGGAACAGCTCCTGTATTAAACTGTCCTTATCTCTGATCTCGTACAATGTGGACAATATAGATAGGAATCTCCATTATTGGTGGCTCGTTAGAGTCACCTTAGTGGTTGAGTCGGGGGACCCTTAACATCCTGTCAAAGGCCTTAACATCTCGGCGGAGATGAGCCTTTGACAGTTTCATGAAAATTAGGCCTACTTTAAGCTGCAGTCATTGGTTGGAATTTATTTACATAGAATGCTGTCATGACATCATTTTGCACGTACGTAACGTCATTATTGAGTATTCTACACAAACGACGACCCTCGTCCAAAACGTTATACTTTTGCGTTTCTTTGAACTGCGGAAGAATCGGAAAATAAACGTTTTATTTCTCAGTGGCGGATTCAGAAACTTGGTAGATAATCCACAAACATAATATCTGTACGTTTGCCTTTGATGACCATCTTTTTCTTGACCCATTTTACACGATCATGGGGGGGGGGGGGGTGGGGGCATGGCACCTTGGCCGCCTGGATCCATTGCTGAATACACAATGCGGCTAAGTGTTCATTTTTGGGTTGTGCCCTTGCGACATAATAACTGGTTTGACAGGTACAGTGACGGTGCAACATTCTGGCTTGTACAAGATCCCAGAGTACAAAATAAGTATTCTGTCTACTGGAAAATGGGGGTATCAAACTGTTACAACGGCAATGTTACTATTTGACGTTACGTGTGGACAGATCTCTACATGAGGCTATCGGAGTTACCCCCGCTGTGCCCTGGGTAAAAACATTGTGTTTAGCGTTGATGAGATATTCTGATAGGTTGCTGTCTCATGGTCCAATGAACACATTCCAAGAAATCGCTGCTATTGCGTCATTTATTGATATCAGTTCCACAAATTCCAGGAACAACGAAACATAAGCCAAGATTTATGACAGCTCATCTCCCTACCCCATCCATCTTCTTTGAAGGCGGGTACATTAGAAAATCAATTTATCAAGTTTGCTCAAATATCATTTTCTTCCTACACCTATCGCGAGAATCGCTGCCAATCGTTTCAAAGATAATACTACTTCAAAGAACGCACTGAACAGCTAGTCTTTTTTTCAAATACCAGTGGCTTTTATTTATCCCAGCCGTTCTCGCATTAAATCTCTGATGATTTATCAGGGAAAACTGTAGCCCTTAAATGGTAAATTATGTGTGTCTGCATGCTGTTTCTTCTTATCCCTACATTCCGAACCTTCAAGCGAATTTTTTTCCCATGGACAATATTGAGTTCACAATGCTGGCACAAAAAGCTTTTCTAAATGACAGTCATAAATTTGCAGTGGCAGAAAAGTTTCCTGCAGAAGGATTTGGTCTTACAATGTCTAATTTCTGACACTCAGTCATTCAGGCACTGCTTGTAAGTCTGAGACTCTTAAATTATCCAAGTCTAAAGACTCAATTGACGTAATTGGCATTTGGTAGTTGGAGGATCTTTAAACGGACCAAAGAGACAAAGACAGACAGACAAACAGACAGATACCAATTAATCCTGTATGTCTCCTATGCGTCACTTTACACTCAATCATTATGTGTCTACATCTCGTATCGATCAGCACAGGTGAACTCAAAGAGTACCGTGTAATATACCACTAGAGTTCCGATCGAATTTATCAACACCAGCATTATCATCGGAATACATTGGTTTAACTGCAGATTGCCGACCAAAGCAAAGGAGGAAAGGTAAGGTTTTCACAGGCGCATGTCAATCTGTTCACAGGGGGTCCGTATCCCATGATACACTGAGACAGGCAGTAAGGAGGGCCCACCCCCGTCCCCAGGAAGGACCAACCAGAAAATGAATAAGATGGATGTTCGGTTTCCTAGGTCACTAAGCAATCATTCTTGGATTCAACATTTGACGCTCAAAACTAACACGCCTGCTTGAAAAAGTAAATGGCAAAAGGAATTTGCCGGTGATGCCATAAATAAAGATGTTAGCAGGTGCTGCACTCGAGAGAGGTCCATCACATGTGACAAAGCATGCAAGCAAGGGACCTGAAGTTCGAAACTGGAGATGTAAGCGATGTCACAAAAAAACCAATGTCCTTCAAAAATAAAATAGATTCGGAATTCTGGATTCTATTCGATTCTCCTCTTCCCGTAATGAACCCTAATGAGTGCAAGATATAGACATATAGACTATGGATTCCTCCTCCTCCCATCGCGACCACACCCTTCTGTACATACAAGCAAACATGGCCTTATATGGAGTGTGACTCTGTGTAGATAAATATACACGCATTAACATAGAGCTAGTATAATGCCCCCAAGCTGTTTTCTAATACAATACCATTATAAACAATGTTACCGGTTTATACATGTAGGTGTGTGTGAATGTAACAAACGGATCCCAGGTTATGTATTAGTTAAATGACGATACTGAGTGGATTATTAGTTTGAAAGCATTCGAGACCGAAGGTCGAGAATGATTTAAAACTAATAGTCCACAATAGTAGAGTCTGTTTAACTAATTTAAAGCACGCCGAGAATGGGTTTATCTCAGGTAATCACACCTTTTTATGAATAGAACTTTGCCTTAAAGTGCTTTAATTTATTGTAAACACAGCTGTGTGTGTAAACACTGCAACTACCTGTTTCATTCACACCCGTGATTAAAACTCATTCATTCAAAAAGGTGAACATTTCCTTTCATGTTTTCGCACAAGGTTTCTTCGTGATAATTTCAAAGGCGCCATTGTAATTATTAGCTGCCATTAAATAAGTTCTACATTGTTAATTTTGTGATTCCTGTACCATTAGCAAATGTCAAATAGCAACAGTAATAGTGATTATAATATGAGGCTTGTCACCCCAGTGACATTTTCGCAGTCTCTTTTACAATTTGATAAGAATGATAAAAAATCTCTAAGGCCCTGTTTACGCCTGTAAAAACTTCAACTATTGCGGCTGTGATTGTCTGGACGATAATTCCTTCCTGTGGAGGAAATAGGAATCACAATGGCAATTACAATTGCAAAAGGTGGGTACCAAACCCATTTTGAACTATTCATATTCTTCAATGCCAAAGAATTGCAAAACAATTCCAAACAATTGCCCCTGCAATTACTGACCGTAAAACAGGTCACATTACATAACAATTTCTAAGTGACCGCCCAATAAAGTAACCTCAAAATAGGTCAAATTACATAACAATTTCTAAGTGACCACCCAATAAAGTAACCGCAAAATAGGTCACATTACTTAACAATTTCTAAGCGACCGCCCAATAAAGTAACCGCAAAATAGGTCACATTACTTAACAATTTCTAAGCGACCGCCCAATAAAGTAACCTCAAAATAGGTTACAGTGAACAATTTATGGGTGACCGTCGAAAAGAGTGACTGCAATATAGGTAGTTTTAAGTTACCACCGAATGTCATTATGGAGGGATGTAAAAACGGTCACATTGCCTAATAATCTAGGTAACCGTCCATAGAAAATAGGTCTCAAATTGTACAAAATACTGACAATGAATTCCGATTTAGTTGAAATATTTTCAGCTGAATTCCGGGAAAAAAGCATCTTTGAAGGACGCCTCGCGTGTATAGTTTCCTTTTTCTGTGTACTTAAGACTCTCGTCGCCTTGGTGACTGCTGCAATATGTAAAAGACTACGCCTTCTTAATGATGTGATTAACCCTCAATCGATCTGAACGCTGTGTAAAACATCTACCATGGAACTACTGCACAGAAACAGGAATCCTTCCACCTAATGAAGGTTATAAACATCTACTGTAAAATTCTGTACCAGAGAAGACATCCTTTATGATTTCTAGTCGAAGATTGGAAAACTTTCTTTTTCAATGCAACACCCCGAGAAAATTCTTTACTGCTGCTAAATAATGGACACATACCTCTGTGGATGGCGACCCCATCACAGACTTGGCAGCCTGTCAAAGTTTCGTTTGAAGTTTTTTTGCCAAACTGAGAAACAAGCATCTATTTAGACTGTTACTAATTCCATCATAAACATAAGCAAAAGCTTGTTCATCTGGAATCATGAAAAATATCGTCCTAAGGGCGTGTTCACACTGCACGGAACCGAGACAGGGACAGGGACCGGGAAAAATGGGTTTGTATATTATACAGAACTGTTCATACTGCACCAGGACCTGAAATGGGACCAGACCAATTGTTTCCTATTGTGCCAGTTCCGTTCCCTGTCCCTGTCCCGGTTCCGTGCAGTGTGAACGCGCCATAAGACCGACCATTATCTCCTTTAAAGGTAGATCTGTGCGATGTTCCATGTTTTGTCACGGACTGCAAGTTTATTGTACAGGAGCAGAGTCAGGGGCTGTGGACAGCATCAATGAGGCAGTATACTGCCAGTGATAGATGGATCATTTCCTTGTCTGTCCACAGGATGGGGTCTGTCTAGTTTTCATTTTTAAAAAAAATTACTTTGATGGAATTACTTATATCATGTTACAGATATTTTTTCATGTTCATCACTGTTTAATTTTAAGGACAAATACAATTAAAGCTAATCGAGATTAGGCCGATTTTTTGTCGTTGATTCATCCCTTTTTGTCGTTAGTTCATTGGAATCGGGTATGGTTTTTTTCATCCACATTTCTCCAAAGGAAAGCGTAGTTGGTCAAAAAACATCCAAGGATAGTCTCCACCACTAGGAAATACCCTAAAGTTTAGAGAATCGATTCTAATCGACACCCGATGCGACCTCTACTCGTTACATCATACCTCAGATTCATCTTTATCCTCACAGTTTTCCGGAGGAAAGTTACGTGAGACCGAGAGGATTAATGGAACAATTCTGAGTACTGTATCTCTCACAATAACACCCTATGTAACCAGTTTCTATAGCAACAAGTTTGTATGCAACAACATACAATCAAGAAAGATGCGACAGTAATTGATTACGTAACGAACTATACACGGCTGATTACAAGGCATTGCACCGAGAAGCATTAAATGACTGACAGCTTCCACATAGCTATATTTATTGTCACAGGGTTGGCCATTTCCCAATCCCTTGGATGCAAAATAAGTTGCAAACTCATACCACACAAATTAGTCAGGTATTGAACTACTAAAATGTCACGGAGACAATGGAAGTCCACCTCAATGTTTTTATGAAGTAGCTAACTGATTCCCGCAATGAAAGTAACCAAGTGTTCATAACGTTGTCTCATCTGTTTATCATTACTGTAATGTCACCGTGACATTTAACATGTATGCGACAGGGACACCGTCCAAGCACTCGGTGCACGACGAGAGATATCTCCCCACAGAGTGTACCGTTCATCTATTTTGACGATTTTGACCTAGGTGGGTTTGAAGCAGGGCCTTGCCATGGCCATGGCGGATGCTTGCCAAGGACCCTCACCCTTTTGTCACACGATTTGTATCTCCGATACAGTATGGTACCCCAATAGAGCGCGCGGGGACTATTATTCTCTATTATTCTTATTCGCACCTGAAGAAGTTGCACGAGATAAACTCTGATTATTGTAACAGGTTGCGAATGAACTATTGCGAATTCTGAGGAGAAGAGCGAAACCGCAACTGTATTTGGCTTCCGTTGGGCCAACGAGCGACAATCCGTACCTCAAAGATCTCCTCAGACTTTCCTGCCAAAATCTATGCAAGGATCATGCATGGATCACGTGAAGATCACGCGTGCCTTGTTTAACCCCCTCACACAATGTCCAATCAGTGCAAAGACGGCACATGCACAGTCCCGGGTAACCAATCAGTAAATCGCGTGATGAGTACAACCAATCACAGTATGACATG
>JBCAUG010092859.1:0-22096 GCA_038406175.1 Haplosyllis leylae | reverse complement strand
ATGACAACATTCTCGTGTAAACAAATTCCCACCAATGAATGCAGCTTAAAATAGGCCTAATTATCATAAAACTGCCAGGCTCATCTCTCTCTTGGGATAGGATGTTACGAGTCCCCCTCCCCCAAGCACTAAGCTGACTCTAACGATCCAGCAATAACCCGATGGAATGTGAGCGCATAGACAACTGTAAGACACTCTGCATTTGAGAAACATGGAGGGGGGGGGGGGAATTAGGAGGCCCAGAAAAAAGAACGTAAGCTGCTAACTGCTGCATTTATTTGAGTTTTTCACGATAGGCGTTTCTGTCAGATCATCTGACAGATCTTTGCACAGGAAAGAGCAAAAAAAAAATTGTCAAAAATTGCCCCCAGTGGGGTTTGAAACCAAGACCTCCACAGACAACCAAATAGTAACTTAGCTCAGGAGTAGAGCATTGGTCTCAGGATCCGGAGGTCCTGGTTTCAAACCCTACTGGGGGCAATTTGTGATGAATTTTTTTGCCCTTCCCTATGCTAATCTGACAGATATGCCTATCGTAAAAAACTCAATTGTCCACTTGCCAACTATATCCGCAAAATCATCAAACTTGAGATTATTCCCAATCACAGTCACATTACACAAGCTTCAACAACCAATGCGGTTAACTAGAGTAAACGTCTTGTTCAAAGTGTTCGTGTTGATAATGACCGGTGCTCGTTATCTGTCTGTACGGATCCGTGTACGTCCCTGATCAGGCCAATCATCCGCTCCTCGTTACGACTAACGACCGCTTAACAGAGACGAACCAACTCCGGAGTAAATCACCATTAATCACAAACGAGATTTCCGTAAATTAGTCTGTGCTTGCCAAATTAGACGGATTTGTTAAGATTCCTACCGATTTAATCTAAAATTCTTAAAAAATGTTTAATTAGCCATTTTGAATTTGATTTGATTTGTATCATCATTTTTGGCAATGAATCAATAATGAGAAATTCCAAATTGTTGATTTAGTACTCCTTTATTGTCAAGCAAATCTGACAATGGCAAATTTGGCAGGTCTGATATTTATTTTCCAAAAATCTCCATTAATTTGTATCAACCTTCACAATGTTTCCCCAGGGATCTGAGTTGCCCTGGTCAGTTCTTGCAGCTTTGTCCGGTACCTCATTATCCCAGCAAACTTTCTACTGAATTCCATGATCTGCGTGATGACCAGTGAAGGAAACAGACCAGGTTCACACTGCAATCAGGCCATTTAGCGAAAAGTTGATTCACAAAATAACCTTGTCCAATCTACTAATGACAAAGGCAGGTTTCATATGGAGGGGCTGTAACAGCCAGCAAAGTATAACGTTTAGCATAATTTCTCTTTATTTTCCCAATACGAAAATATTAACCGAAATTTTATTTCATTGATCAACAGAAGCTTTGCCTTTGCTGAACAATGATAGTATGTAAATGCAAATCTATTGACTCGGAACACAGAGGAAAAGGAACAGTCACGTTCACAAAGGGACCAGTTGTTCTGTGTGAATCAATGTGATCGCAATTCTGCAAAGCAACGTCACGTCACGTTTACCCAATTGTTATTTGTGATTCACAGATAACATCAATGTGGGATGCAACGGCAGAGAACGTCCATGAATTAAACGCTGTAAAAGGGAACAAAGGGAAATACTTCTTTCTAGAAAACTCATGAATTCTCAAAGGGGGGACCCTTGTTTATCTTTTCGGTCTTTATATTTCAGAAAACGTTTTAAAGTCCTTTTTTGCGGCGTCTACCTCTACCTCTGTTTTGGACTTCTGGTGACGTCTTCCCGGGTTTCAAAGCTAGGATGGATCCCTTACTTGCATGGTTATTTTTTGCCTGCATGCAGTGGATTCCTCAAATTCACTTCTGGTGCAACACCTGCTAACTGTGCAGTGGTCAGCATGGCAGCCCAGCCTTTTTGACCCGCGTGCTTGCAGACAGATCTGCAAGCATTGATGATGCTGGAAGCCCCGACTGAGAAAACTTGTAGCAAATGAAATATGGTTGACAGTCACAATACACCTAAATCTTCCTTCCAATGCTTCTGAGCAATGCCTGTTTTGTATTGGATGCACGTAGCGTGCGATAATCTCAAGAAATAAGCGAGAAATCCTCCGCCGTGATCCATCACTAACCCCAATGATGTGGATTATTGAGATAGATACCGTACATTGGCCCATCAGTATGCAGTGCGGATATCTCACGGATATCGCAGACCTGTGTTAGTATGCTGCGCGGATCGGTAACGGATATTTATGAGACGGGGTGTAATGTCCTGTAATCTCCGTAGTGACCGCGAGTAAAGCACTCGTAACGTGTTACCAATTTCTCCGCAGGCCCCATACTGCGAGAGATTCTACTTGGGCAGATGTCATTCATTTCTAGGCAATTTGTCCGGCTTTGCACACCAAGGAGAATGTGTGGAGAAAATCATTGTCCAGCAGGACTAAACCAATTCGAGTTTTTTCACAAACACACAAAATTGGCAATAAGGGCATTATTGTATTCCAATCAAATTGCAGTTTTCTCCTTTATTCTTTATTTGCAAATATGAAATTTAAAAAAAGGCATAAAGTTGGATTACATTTTATAGTTAAACATTTTTTGGACCTGCGGATTTTTGATAAACAAATTTGGCAATGTTGGCATTCTTGTATTGCGGAGTTTTGTGAAAAACCCTATTGCTGTTGGGAGAATGTAGCTGCCTTGTGGATTTGGGAAAGTAATGCATATGGCATAAGCTAAGTTGGCACTTCTAGTAACACGTACTTCATGCTCAAATTCCTAAAAATATAGGGCAGAATGAAAACGAAGTTTCGAAAATGACCATTTAGAGAACATTGCAATGGTTGAGAAAAATGTTTTAACCACGCCAAGCCACATTCGAAACACAAAACACTTTGTACTATTCCGGTTAAAATTCTTCGGACATGAACCACAAAGCCGTACGAATAATACAAGACAATACAATAATGACCACGAAAATGATAAACAGCAAGGACATTATCGACGATGACAACAACGCAAGATGAAGCACACTCCATTACTGCATCAGGCTCGTTTGCTATTTACCCAATTTGCCAAAAACCTCCCTGAAGTAAAACACACAGCAGCTCATACGTTTCCGCGATTATCTGTGTCCATCAAAGGTTTCGGACTGTTAACGATCTACCACACTTATCTCTAATGGTTGTACCACTGTGCTTAACGACCTGTGATCATCGTTCCTCTGGTCGTTTAAGTCTCGTGCAAAGTACGTAACGTTCCATTTCACTCTTCACTCAGGTTCCTTCCATAAAATCTTGACGCGTTCGTATACGTAGCAAAAGCCGAGGAATTTTAACTCCTCCTTTGGTCTCGCATTGGGTCCAGGAACATACTTAGATGTCGAAATTGAAGGAAAATCTTGACGCTTTCGACTGCTTAAAGAGATGCAAGAAATTGCGAGTAAACTTTCGACGGCTATCTCTATGAAAACACTAGGAAGTTGGTATATCAAGCTAAAATTGGAAAATAAAGCTCCTTCAGCCGCAATTTGACCATTTTAAGGAGAAAATTCCCAGCAATCACATTCCTTTTGAACAGCACACTGGCCATTGGTTGGGCCAAAGAACACCACACATTTTTGGAGCAGTGAAATGCAAGGAAGCAGAAGGATGAACTGTTTTGCTAAATAGTCTGAAATCTTTTCTAAATGAATAATACTTTCCCCAAGTAATTTACAGATCTACCTGGGCGTTATCGTACCCTCATCAAACATTTGTCCCAAAGGGTACCCAAGCATTCCAGGTCGATATAGGGTATTACCAAGGCATTGCTTGGTGTTGTGTATCTTACCTTCGGATGCTACTCCAGTGGTCCAGGTTAATACAGGGTGTTACCAAGGAACCAAGGGGTGTTACCTCAGTATTATGGATTTTACCACAGGGTGCTTACTGACGTTTAACATTTGCCCCAGACGTTTACAGGTGTAACGTTCTAACGTTCTATCCAGATTACACATGATTAAAGAACGTCTGGATACAGTGACGTCTGGATATTAAGATCTGTATCAGACGATTAATTCGTCTGGAAGGAAAGGTACTCAGATAGCACCTTGAAGTACACTGATCACATCTGACACATCATAGACGTTGATACATGAAGGGTTTGTGTTATATTTTATTGTTCTGTTCCGATACCAATCCAGGAAGGTTTTTTATGTGCAGTGTTCCGGAATTCATACGCAAAGTATTTCAGTCTGGTCTATTTTCAGTTTTAGACCAGTAGTTTCTCAAACGATTTTGCTTATGCAAAAGGAAGGGATTTGGAAGGAGATCTTCGTGCTACTGTCCGCAAAAAGTTGCAAGAAGGTAATGTATTCAGTAATGCGTGTCTGTCTATAGGGGGTTCCCATCTCTTGATGCAACAAAACCTATTACATCATGGGATAGGGTTCCACCTCCAAGAAGAACCATCCAGAATGGATCAGACCGACCTCCTGGGTCATGGACAGGAATACAAGCGGTCGGTCTTTGACCATAAGGCTTTCTTGTTAAGCAATCGATTCTTATGGATGTATAATAAAGTGATTAGAAAACAAATTTTTCTAAATCTTTTAAATATTAAATATGAAGTTGTTAGACTAAATGTCGTTCATGAACTGTTCAGTTGGAAACCCATGGCTGACTTGTTATTTGTTGGGCCAAGTACCCAAGGTACACCACTGCTCACTCCTGGTGGTGTCTGACACTTCAAAGCTTTGATCCAGAATTAATAGACCTGTTCAGGTATTTAAAACCATCTTACTGTCTCGCTCATTTATTTTCCAATATCACACAAATCATTATGTTTGGCTGACAACCAACGCTTTGAAGGACTATTTATACTTCTCATTTTCAAATTAGAGTGGCCATTGCATATGACGTCACGTCCGAAAATGATGACGTCAATTCATTTCATGAAAGATAGTTCCTTTTGAAGGCGTGCTGTAGAAACCAACAGTGTATTTTCGACATAGTTCGTGACAATAGTACACATAACATAGTGGTGAATCTGTGTAAGATTTGAGGTGCGTCAGATGATTTTCTTAAATTTCATGACATTTATGGAGGTTTTAGGGCAAATGTAGTGTTGCAATCCCACCTAGGGAGTTGGCGACCCTCCGCCTCCATGAGTAATTCTGGAGTCTCAACTGATTGCTTCAAACCAAACAATGCAAGATTCAACCTGATTACACAGTGTTTTGCACTTTGGTCTCACTTTTCCATGTTAACTAACCCAAACAGCCTGATCCAATGTAAACCGTAGAAGTGATTTCCATAGAAAATATTAACTGCGCCACTTGCTACGAAACGTTTAAGAGAAAACACAAACGTTCGAACGTCTTGAGTTGCATTGCTAGAAGCTGGTTGGCAACCACTCTGCAACCCACAAAAATGGGTTCACAGGAGTGCAATGATAGTTTATGTCTTAATTCATTAATCATCAAAGCTTCCAGGAATTGTAAATCTTTCGTTTTAACCAGACATACCAAAATCTATCACAGTTTATCTGATGGTATCATTCAGTACCTGGTACAACTTGGATTCCCCGATATGACCCTACCTGTTTACGTTTACATGAAAACATCCTAGGGTTTGATACATGGATTAATGTAACGGTTATCAGGCAAGGATGTTGTGAAATATTGCCCTTGAGAAGTAATAATTTATCCACAATACTTATTCGTTAGAATTGTTATTCATTGCTGCAAGGAGGGTAAAGAATTCATTCAGGTTCTTAAAACAAAATGTTGATTGTTATGAAGAAATATAAACTCCGACAGTATTGTCATGAACAGGAAAATACCACTATGAATCTCCATTCCAAACTTGAAACTTAACACACAGTGCATCTTGATGGCAACAGTGACGTCACTGAACATTGCTCAGAAATAGACCCACGTTTCCCAAATAACAGCTGACAAAGTTATTTTTAAACAATGAACACTGAAGAAATATTAGTAAAATGCAACATTGAAACAATAGGCTCAGAACAAGTAAAAACTGAATACGCTATTCTTTTACCTGTCCTGCGGATCGACGACTATACCACGTGGCCAGCTGAGCCCTACGTGCACCACAACACGCCTGTGCTGCCCCCTGTAGTCACACATCTCTACCGTCTGCGCATGCTCGTCAGTCCAGTACACGTGTTTGTTGATCCAATCAACGGTCAGTCCGTTACATACCCAGATGTCTACAAATAGAGACCAAAGAATGTTTATAAGTTTTTAAAACAACATATGCCATGGTAACAAAACTCCAAGGGTGCGCGAGGCACGCGCTCTGTAAAAAATTACGTTTGGAACTTCTACGAATAATATTTTTCAACTTTTTCTGATTACCTTTTCACTGTGGGGCGGGTCACCATACAGGCATGAATTCCTCTACAGTTCAGAGCTGGAAAACCGTCTCACCAGGTGGCACCACGTAAAAATACTTTCGGTACTAAGATGTTAAACGCTCAAAGGAAGAATGAATTCTGCAATGTTATATCATCCAGAACCTGGAGAATACCCAAGATAATACAATGGCACTTTGATGGCTAATGCTGCCGAAGTTAACTTGCCTGTTTCTAAGCTAATACTGCCTATTTTAGAAGTAACTATCCTCGTTTCTAAGCCGTGAGGGTAATCGTCCGCGAATAAAGCGACAATTCGTATGCGCACTGTTAACCCTCCGCACAATAAAGGAGGATCTACACCGCCAATCCGCACCTCATAAACAGTAGTAAGGCGCTTATTTCCCCGAATGTAGCTCATTGTATCCTAAACGAAACAGTCCGTATTCAGCAAAGGTGCTAAATGGGAACAGAGGAACAAGCAGTAGGAAACACTATGAAATCTTTTCTTCGTTAGATTGCAATGTCTTCTGTGTAAAGTTAAAAGCTCCCCGAGCAGTCTCCTTAGTAATTTGATTTTGCATTAGGGGATTTTGGGGGCCCTTGACAGAAGACATTTTACTCGATTTTATGGGATTTTCGGGAATATCGGGTTTGCGTCCCTTGCATGAAATCCTGACCCAGCCAATACTTCTGTTCTTTTTGTAAAAAGGGGGATTTATGGATCCATTCATGGAATAACAAATGCTCATAAAGTTTGAACACAATCCTAGACAGCAAGACGTTTTCACCACTAATTTCTCTGCGTTTTGAAAAAATATCTGGTGGAGCGTCAACGTAGACTTCAGTGACACCACCTCACATATCTAATTACACCCTCATGAGGATCGCTCTTAACAAGACAGTTACTCTACACACATGGTTTACTGCTAAATCTAGTTACCCAGTGGTCAACAGCAGCTCACAAACATCATTATCCGAACTCATCACGAAGTTATAACCTTATTTGGGAAAATCTCGCGGAAAAGTCGGCAAAACATCGTTGGCCTCTGTTGAGAAGGGTGCTATGATTTTCTAACTCTATTTGTAGCTTTAATAAATGATATTGGAATCCTTATTGTAGTGGTTGCCATGGAAGCCAAATGTTATTTAACACTCTGCACCTGAACCAGATTAAAACGCAGGGTGGGGATTCAGTAGATTCCATATTAGGTAATGTGAAAATTCTCTGCATGCAATCAACAATAGAAAGTCACGAAACGTTTGCATCAATTCTAAGAACTTTCACATTTCTGTGACTCAGCAAGGCGCCTCTTTATTGATTAAATCACTGTTTTAGGCAAGATTTTCCCAGTTGCTTTCGTACCCTTCCACAACTGTTTACGAGAATAGGAATAACGCGGTTATGTGTTGAAAGCGATCCTTAAAATGAATTTGTGTTCATGCATCACTTCACTTTTTGGATTCGTATCATTTTGAGATTCAGTAGAGCATGATTTTATAAGGGTCTGACTGTGACAGTGTGAGACTGGCAAGGCAGGACAGACTAGCTGAGTTGGATGAGCACCAGACTCCTACACCAGTGGTGGTCAGTGTTGTGAGTTCGATACCCACTGATGGCAAATTATTTTTTGTGCTGAAACTTTTAAAATCCATCGATATCAATTTTGTACAAAAATGCCAGAAATGTCAGACTTGTATTATTCAGGAAAAACTCAATTGAAACCAAAATATTTATAATCGACTAAATATTCCCATAGAGACAAGAAGCCAATAGCTGAAAGAAAAACAAAAGGAATATTTATTGAAGTAGTGCCATTTTTGTCATGATTGATGTAAGAAGGAAATTGCCCCCCCCCCCCCCACAGTTCTGAGGAGTTCCATTTGAATAGCTGCGAGCCTTATAATTCATTGGTCTGGTTCCAGAATTGAAAACACGGCCAAGCACAAGTTAATAAAATAAAAGGAACACTACTCACCCAGAGAAAAAACAACACATTTCAACAACTTAGACCAAAAGCACAATTAACTGTGCTGTCGTTGGTGAGAATTCTCAAAGAAGGCACACTGCCTATTTTGGTACACGAGAATGATTGATCATTGGAGGGGACTCTGGGAGGGCCGGCCTCGTGAGTGTGAAGTACAGTGATACACTGATACCATGTGATAATGTCAATTGTCTCTTACATCAATCTCCAAAGAAAATTTCCTTATTTGTCTCACTGAGACTTTTTCTAGTCGTGATTCAAATTTTAATCATGTTGATTTCTTTTGCAATTTTCTTTTGAGAAATTCTACCAAGGTTTCTGAGAAACATTTGATACTGTCGCACAACATTGGTATCAGGTAAAAACCAAATCAATTTAAATTTCTTTCAACTTCAAGAAATATGACTTGTCTAACATTTTACTTTAATTTCAACACAAATGATGCTTTCATCTCGTGTAATTATTTCCAAATATATACTTCTACCAGTAGAGTCATGACATTTAACATAAAGCTCAATTTTAACAATGTTCATTCTGACAAAAACCACATCCCATCCACTATACAATTTGAATCTTTGTTAGAAATGCACAGAAATGTGTCTAAATTGTAACTTAATTGAATAGTATTAGATGCAAATGTCACAGAAATTAATCAGCATGTCTAGTAAAGATCACCAGGAAAGAAGACAAATGTCCTCCATATGAGTACATTCTCTGTCTGTGGTGTAATCCTCAACAGATTAACACACAACACTGCAGATAATCAATCACTGGGGCTGCTGCACTGGCTGGACAACTGAAAAATTACACATTCGAATAGTGCACAGTTTTCTGAGACAGGTGTGTTCCAAACCATTACCTTGGGAAAGGATATTGGTTCCACCTGAGTGATCTACACTGGATTACCACTGAATACTCAGCGCTATCAATCTTACAGTCTGGACAGCTGTAGAATTAGCAAATGGACAAATGTTTTTGTGTTTCTGAAGAAAAAGATTTTCTTTCTTATTTGTCGTTGAACCAACAGCTTTCCTTGGTGCTTAGACTTTTGCCTACATTTCTAGAAGCTCATTTATCAACCATATTTCTAATTATCTGAAAGCTTTTACTGAATTCATTGGAAGAAATTTGCAGTCCGTAAATGTTTAATTTCACATCTACAAAGTATCTTTATGGAGCCACAGCCTTTTCTTTTCCTCTGAAACTATGATAAATAGAGTACTTCATATGTTTTCAAATGAGTCTGATTACAATATATGCGTAGCTGCATCACTGACAAAACTGATTCCAGTTTCAATATCTACTTTCATAGCTGTATGCACCTTACATCTCTATATTTCTCTGTTCGTTAGGTTTCTTCACAGTGACAGAATTCGAATGCCATGTCACAAAGTAACATAGGCAGAAGAACGGAATGCTGAATTCAAAAAAGATAATTGCCTTTATTACTGTACCACACAAACATAAATTTATGCAATGGAAAATACCAAAATAGAAGACAAAGCTGATTGAAGCACTGAGGTTCATCTGCACTATTACATAAAGACAACCAATTTCTCCTTCAATTTAAGGATCCATTTGATGTGAGATTCCATTCTCACTGTAGATTATGAGTTCAATAGTGTTTTGGTTTTATGATTGATCATGTTCAGTGGAGGTGGTGCAATCCTTCATTGCTGGGAGAGAAGTAATTTGCAGACAGACTGTATCAGTGTCAATTGTTTATATCATCACTCACTGAGGTTTAACTAAAGACAAGACCAGGTGATTAATGAAGTTCTTTAATCAGGTCACCCTCATTAACATCTTAACACAGTGGCGGATCTAGGGAACTCAAAAGACACGCCCTCGGGTCTTAATTTCTTTATTTTAATGCAGTTTTTGGAATAAATTGGTCAAACAATGGGTTTTACATTACGTACATATAATTTTTCAAAGATTCCCCAATGAAAGTTAGTTTTATTTTGTGTGTCTACACAGTTATAAAATGGAGCATCACACAAATGGTCCTAGTGCTGCGTAGTGTGTCTTGAAATTCATATTCCCATTGAAGAGCAGTTCTCTATTAACATCATTTCCTTCACAATTGCATTTCTCTCTTTCAGTAGGTACTTCTAGAAATGTAGTTAACCTCCCTGAAGGGCTTGCAGACAAATTGAGTTAGGTTTGCCCTGTGGATGTTGACACAGAACACTTAATCTAATGGGGGTTTGGAGCTTGATTATAAATAGACGATTACAGGCTGCACAGCATAAAATACACATGCACAAATTGCATGAATAATTTACATTTCTGAATAATTGACAGCTGTAAGAACACTTCTGTAAAGGAATGAGGTTACTGACTCTCTTTCCTCTTGACCTTAAAGGCATAAAAGGAAACATGGTACCATAACTGGTAAAAGAAGTAAAAATGCTATCCAGTATTTTTATCATTCCAGCTACATTCCTTTACAACCCAAATCCTACCTCATAAATACAACAAGAAATAAACTGTGGTTTTATTATTCATTTCACATGGTAATATAATCTGTGTTTAGTGCTGAGTATCACCTCATTATAACAACATGAGGGTTTCATAATCTCCACTAGTACCCACAGTCAGTGGCAGAGAATAACAACTGATGTATCCACCCAATGAATACAGAGTGATTGCATTCAGATGAGAAGAATATTAAATACATCATTTATAAGCAGCTTATGGCAACAACAGATTTTGTTTATGGATGATATTGCAATAACTGTATGAAGATGTTTGCCATGGCCATCTGTCTCCTTCAGATGATGGTTTTATGGGAGATGTTCTCTGTAGATGCTATTTATATCATGAGATATGATATATTGTACTGTGTTCTGCTAGATTTGGACATCAATAAATCCATAAAAATGTTTATCTGTCTGCACAGAAGATGTAGTTATATTCAGCAGACTGTGTCAGTGACCACAAGTTATTGTGGTATTTCTGTAACATCACCACAAGTTTTTTTCAGTTGCTAGTGGTGGACCAATTTTCAAGTGGCGGAGTCACCTCCATCGTTGTCGTAAAACGGACGTGTCTTTGTCCGCCATGCACAATGAATCTTGCGTGTAACAATTCCAGGGACAAGGGTGTCTATAACTCACTTTCACTCATGACAGAAAATAGACTTAAAGCTGGAATCATGAACAAGTGTGGAACATTACTTTAAAAGAAACTAATCAGACAATGGAATTCATTTCACACAGTGAGCGTCACAAACTGTTTTAAAGGCTTTAGCCCTCTTTTGGTTGAATTCCGCAGTCATAAGGTTGCTGTCGTTCTGCGGAAAGATAGATAGTCGCGTGTGATTTATTATGACCGACCATAACCGTCCATGGGCGAAAGCAATAGATAAATGTGTACGATGTGATAGAACACAGTATCCTTAGATAACGCAGTGGCGTCGAATGACAACATGATAAAGAATCTGTACATAGATTTTGTGTACATTTAATAACGTTAAATTCAACTATTGACGCAAGAGCTTTAAGTGTAGTTCGTATGAACAATCTCGCAGAAGTAGTGTGGTAATTCGCTTAGTAAAGAGTATTCAGCAATTAGGTTGCGTCAGAGATGATGCAGAGATGCTCTCTCCTGTAGCGTGTCCGCCTTTGTTGGAAGATAACGTTCAAGTGCACTGACCACTACACATCCTTTGAAGTGAAGTATTGTTCCCGTTGTTTAAAAGCTACAACACCGTCCAGTCTCTCGTGCACATTACGTTACATACGGGATCATTGTCTGGCACTAAGCGATGGGTTCCGTCACATATCAGTTTTATGGCTGAACTCACGCAATGCAACCATCGGTGCGGGCAAGATAAAACCATCAATCGTAACGAGATAAAACCATTGGATGCTTCATGAGCCTCGTCCATTGTGACGGAGATATGGAGGGGTTATTGGCAGCTAATATTGATAAAAAGTTTCAATATCCATTCAGCTGCAATAAAGGCCGTGTCATGTCATCTGTCAATATGTCTGCTACAAAACGATGCTGAACTTACACTGTGCGTATCGTATGAATAACGGGTCGATTCCTGCTGTTTGAAGGCTCCGTCTTATTTGTCTAATATGTTATGGCATTTAACGGCTATCGTCAAAAGCGTCGTAAATTAAACACGCAAAATATAACCTCCAGGCAAAACTGTAATATGACATCATTTTCTATCCCACCCAACCTCCACCCTTACACATTGCATGTAAGCTTTAATTTTTACCACTAATACCTGTGCTAAAAGGAGTGTAGCTTTTAAAAGGCAATTGGATGCACATTTGCACTTACGACATCAGTCACAAACAATTGATCTCAATGATGTACCATGGTCAATGTGACTTATCTGCATAGAAGCAAGATTTTTCACCAATTCCAGAATGCACCGTCCCTACATCAGTAGATGACTACGCTGACTCAATGGGTCAGCAATTTTCCCATTTTGAGCAGAGAGAAAACACTGGCATCAACCCCCTTAACTCTCAGTGATGGGAAAATGTCCAGTTATAAAAATAGTGACTCATGAACAGAGTAGACTGCTTTTAAGGCCGTATCTATTAACTGTCTGCTCAAAAAGGAGTGTAGCCCGTTATATCCTCATATGGTACACGTAACACTAGTTGGTGGCTCGTTGGAGTCACCTAAGTGGTTGATTGACGGTTTTTGCCCCAAAATTTTAGGCCCCTGGTGGGGACCTACGAAGGCCTTTTGTGGCTCTGTGAGTACAGATGGGGTGGGAATTGTACTTGCAGGTGGTGGGGACAAGTCAACACTAAATGTCATAAACAAACTTTTCGAACTTTTTGCACCGAGGGGCAGTGGGGAATGAAAAAGTAGTTGAAACTGCCCTGGGCGCGAGGCCTCACGCCCTTCGCGCCCTTAACGAGCCACCTGGTGAAACTTTCACTACCTGATTTTTGATCACATTAATAACATTGCAGCGTAAATCCGTCCCACAGTGTTAATCCTTTCACTAACACGTGGTCCGGACAGTATCAGGCTAAACGGCTGTAAATCCACCGTCCTCTTCACCTGTGTTACATTCAGTACTGTACAGAAAATATACAAACTTGTTTCTACAGTGAGATTTATTATAGTGGTGTGATCTGCCACAGCTAAAGTTAACGTTTATACAATGGGGGTTTATTAATGGCCTTTTCACAACGAAACTGAAAGTGAAAACATTTGTATATGTATGTTGCCTTAAAATCAGAGAAAAATGTTAGGAAACATGGAGACATGAGCAGCTATCAACAAATCAAGACGCAAGAAAACCAGAAGGCGTATTGAACACTTATGGCAGTGTTAGTGGGCAGCACAAATATGTTCTAAAAAGTGGCGTATGGCAGTGATAAAGTCACAAAATATATATTGCCTTCATTTCGAATGTCCTTCTTAACAATCCAATTGAAGCATGACAAATTATTGAAATATCACGGCGTACTAAGAAATAACAGCTAAGGCTATTTATACGCAATACTTTTTGTCCCATACAGCATGTGTACATTCATAGAAACCAAACCCATGCTTGGTTTATCTGCCGCAGAATTGTTAATGTTTTGGTAAACGTGGCTGCATTTCCTCTAACAATAAAGGTCTGAATCACCGTAAATGGACTGTTACTGGATGGTGGACCCTGTACTAATAGTATCTATTGATTGCCTATTGCCTCTCGTTTCCTCAAACAATCCATTCTGTGCTGGGTTATAACAGCCATTAGTTTGTTCTGTACTGGGTTATAATAGTCATTAGTCTCTTCTGTACTAGGTTATAACAGAAATCAATCTGTTCTATGCTGGGTTATAACAGCCATCAGTTGGTGAAACAGCCAATTTGTCTATCGTTTCTGCGGAGGGAAAACAACAGCTGTGTAAGGCATGGATACACATCTACGTGGTATTAGTACAAGGCGGTTAGGGCTCATACACACTGGTCGGAAGCGAATTTTCACCGGCCGTGTAGGGGGCAGGTCAAGACGGGAGGTACCCCCACCCACACCCATGTGGCTAGGTCAGGACAGGGGGCAGGTACCCAGGGTTACCCCCACCCCTCCTGGGATAGGACAGCACAGCAAACACTTGCCACGTGGCGGGTGGTATGCAGGAGGACTTTCCTGTCTATTTGATATTAATTTCACATGGAGATAGTACAAATTCATGTTAACCTGCCCCAAAAATTCTGGAAGTTCATGTAAGTTGTCCTTAACAACTGAACGCTTCGATTCCAGATTCTAGCTCCAAATATCCTTGCCAATGGGGGGATAGGTCAGTATGGGCTGAGGAGCCATATAATCGTCCACAGACTTCCTGTCAATGTCACATCTAACCGTGTCCATTATCACTCCGAAGTGGTCCGTAGTATGCGCACTATGGGCTGACTTAATAATAAAATTGTTTCTGTATGGTTTCAGGTTCAACTCCTGTTGTTCTACGAAGCTGTACCGTACGTTCAACGTTTTGTACTTTATCATTAATTTCGCTTTCGCACAACATTCACTGTAAATATGCCTTATCGTACAATCGAGTTTTCCCGTATGTCACCAATATTAACTATTCTACTATTCTGGATCTTTTATCACTTTGTGTCTCCTTCAGTCCGGTTCACCTCCTCAGAGGGGTTAGCAGCCAGAGCATGTGGATTCCATCTGCAGGGGGTGACAGCAGTTGTTCATGGGTGTTATTTTGTGAACTGGACCACATTTTGGGTAAAACAAGAGAGAATTCACCTCCTTGGCTGGAGGGGGTCAGAGCAGTAGGAAAACACCAGACTTCATACTTGAACACTTTATTGGCTATTCAGCAAATATTCAATCATGGTTGACAATTCTAGCACTAAAACTTAAAACCCTGCAATTACAATAAATTTGGTGTTACAGTTACAATCATCACTTTTACTGCAGAATCTTTATTGTACAAGTTGCAAGTTGATTTACATTATAACTGACAGAGTGAGGAGGTGGAAGCATGGCCAGCGTAGAAGGGGACTGCGAATGGCCAGATTGCGTGAATCTGGGCATTTCCAGCCATTCCAGGCCATGGGATCTATCTCCTCACATACCTGAGAAGTCCTTAGTGCATGGGGTTGATGTGAATAGTCTGGTGTCCAGCCTGTCTCCCCTGAGGTCCAATGGGTGCTCAGGCCTTTTATAGACAGGGAGGTGCACCATTATATCCATACACCACACAAAATAGTCTCCACCAAGGAGAGGAGTTGGAAATCGCCTTTTGGCTCTTTCCCAGGTAGAATGTAATTTTAGCTTAGCCCTGTTAGTGTTTCCAAGCAGTTTAGGCCATTGCTGACACAGTTAGATGGTTGAAGGGGTATGAATATGCACACTTGAGTGCAGTACTCAGTCCACACATGATGTCATTGCTCTGGGTATTGATTGGCTCACTCACACATCACACCACTCTGTCTAGACTTCATGTCATTTGCATGTGATAACTTAAGCCTAATTGGCTGGAAATAACCATCACGAGTGATTCTTGAGAGGGTGGACTGCTAAATGCCCTGGGTGCACTGTGGGACCCTATTTCCACATCCCTAGGTATTTTCTATGGATTTTGGACCTGCCTCCTCAAGTTCAGCTTGTGACAGACGACATGGCAGCATTCTGTGTAAACAAATTCCAACCAATGACTGCAGGTTAAAGTATTTATCATAAGTAATTATCATAAAACTGCCAAGGGCTTGGGACAGGATGTTAAAACCCCCGCGACTCAACCACTAAGGTGACTAACGAGCCACCAACAAAAACAAAACCAAAAAAACAAGTAAAGAACTTTAGAGAAGGGAATTCGACAAACTAATAACTGACATCGACTGGAAAATCGGTGTGAATTTTGTTAACTAATAGATAACTATTTTCATTGTTAAAAGTGAACCAGTGACACAGTAGCTGCCAGGTACCCAAGCCAGGTCCAGCCAGGACCCCTCCCCCGGCTGGGGTAGCCCCCCCTCCCCCCCAGCTGAGGTACCCCCCCCCCTCCTCCGGAATAGGACAGCACAGCGAGCACTTGCTACGAGGCAGGCAGTATGCCTCTTGCGTTCATGCAGGAGGACTTTCTTGTAGAAGGCAACTTATTTTTGGCCAAAATTTTGGGAATTTTTCCCACGCAAGGGGATGAAAATTTCTGCATTTATGGTGAGGTCACTCATATATTTTACAGTTCAGTGAGGTAACTATTAAATCATTTTGAGTAATTGGTCCAATTGGTTTAAAATATATTTTGAAAAAACCCGAATATTTTACATGAGTTGGGTTTGCACGAAGTGAGAAGGAATCCAGGAGGTCAGATTTAACCAGCATCAGAAAAGTAGGAAAACTCACAAATTCTTGTTTGGGTGGAGGGGACAATTGGTATTTATCTAGTCAAGTCCAGATCTCGACTTGATCTTGATCTAATTTTTCCAATTTTTCTGAGTCTAGATCTAATTTGTCCATGTTTTCCAAGTCTAGATCCAGATCTAACCTTGGAAAAAGTAGATATGGATCTAGTTTCTGTGTCTAGTTTTCTGATGTTTGGTTCAATATAACCTCGCTTAGACCAAGCTTGCATAAAAGTTAATATTAAAGCAACATTACATAAAAGACAACGAGTCACCAAAGTGAAATTCTTCACTCCTTGATATTGTTTATATATTAATATAGTAGCATTAATTAGAAACAAGCTAAGGAAGTAAGTGCAATTTTAAGGTCTCGAGTCAGAAAAGTATCTTATCATTTGAAGGAGAGAAATTGCCGTTCATTTGTACCAAACAATCATTATAATTGTTCTCAATAATTGTGCAGATTATTGCTGTTACAATTAGGCAGCCTTGCGTCCCCTGAGGCAGGAACAGAGGTCTTCCTTTTGTTTCATGGCGATTCTTTTTTGTGTATTTTCAGTGGAAAAAAGGAGAAGAAAAAGAATCTCCAGAAACGGTTTGTCGGGGAGCAGAACGGTTTTGTATCCTTTATTCCATTAATTGTCGTCATTCATTAACTGAATCTTAATGGTGGGGAAACGAAAGAGATAAATAATTGTTTCAACTTCATTAATGCTCGTAATTAGGGCAGACAACTTGCCGGTGTAGCATTCTGCTTTGAACGATATTCCACTGCCCCGGGGGTGTATGAAAACGGAATGCCTCTTTTCACAGTAAAGGTTAGGGTAAGGTTGGTTTTAGAGTTAGTTTAGGGCTATAATCAGAGTTAAAGTTGAGGCGCTTATAAATACAAAAACATTTCCCAGAGCCCCAATAATAACCTCTAGTTGGGCTCTGGAAAATAGGGGGCATATGAGAATGTTACACTGTTTTTTTAACAAGCGGACATCAAGCAGAATGGTTGCATCGCTCAATTTAGACAGGAAGTCGAATTTTTTTACCGTCCGCGTATATAGTATGACGAGAAGGTAATGCTTTTACAGGCATCTGTTTGTCCACAGGGGGCACCCTGTTTTCTGGTCCCAAATCCCTTCTAGGAGGTACCCCAGTCTCTGGTCCCAGGTCCCTTCTGGAGGATAACCCAACCAAGATAGCACCTGACCAGGATAGGGGTACCTTCCACCAAGATAGGGGTACCCCAGCCAGGATAGGGGTACCCCCACTGCAAGGAACCAGAATGGATGTATGGCGCGGGAGGTACGCCTCTTGCAGTCAAGCAAGAGGACTTTCTTGTTGAATTTTTTTTTGGAAAAAACTAGATAGATCTATGTATAAATTTCTAACATTTTTAGAGATCTAACGTGAAGATTTAAGTAAAATTTTATAGCCTGCCCGGGCCAGTGTTTCAAATGACTTGATTCATTGGTGAGATTCAGTTCTCTGCACCAACCTGTTGCTCTTCCCAAAGTCCCTTTTTTTGATATTTAGAAAATTTTAAAACTATTTTCAGGTCGAAACTTCGCCTCAAAATAGTTTTATAACGCTAGTCAACAAAGTATTAAATCTTTTTAAAAAAAGCTAAAAATTATGATTTTAATACAGGCAGCATGTTGATGAAGCCAATTCAATCTCATTAATGTAATTTTCAACTGTGTCATTTCGTATGTCTTTCTAGAAGCCGAGCAGTATTGATAAATATAGTAATTTATTTTATATATGTATTTTTGGAAATTTTACATTTCACTGGCATGAAAATAACTTTTCTCCGTCCATAGAATATTTCCGTCCATCAATAATTGCCAACAAATGCCCTTAAAAGGTGAAATGGTAACTCAGAAAGTAGAACTATAGTTTCCTATTGTTTAGTGTTATTTTTTGAAGTCTTTGTATCCATTACGAGCGGACAATGAAGTTAATTCAGAGTGATACCTTGGGCAAGTCGAACATTTTACCATTTCAACAGAAAGTGTTTAAGATAATACGATACAACGTTTCAAGGTTTGTGAACTGAAGTTGTGGCCTTTGCTTTAAACTAGCTGAAGCCCATCCTTCGAACGGGTTGTCTAGAAATGGAAACTGATATTTTATAAATTGGTATTTTGTAAATTATTATTTGTAAAGGCACTATATATACAAAGTATTGTGGCCATTGGTACTCAATACAAAGTCGCCATACCGTCCCGGACTCACATTTCTGTAGCACAGCTGTTTTGACAGAGTAACATTAGAATGATTAGAGAAATCTACAAAGAATCAGCGAGATTTCCTGGTGCTATACTGTAAATTTAATGTCTGTTTGATACGAGAAAACATGTGAAGTGCTGAAAATTGTTAGGAAATCATTCGGAAACCACAATATAATACCATCCGATTTAGCTCTAACGGTAAAACAGCTGTGCTGTAAGGGCCCGTTTACACCAAGCGTCAGTATCAATACAGAGTTAATGCTGTGATGACACTTGTGACACAGCTCTCATCGAAATCAATACAAACAAATAGATTAGTTCCAGAATAGGGTTGCAACCCATTTTGGAGTGGCCCATTCTGTGCCACAAGCATCATCACGGCATTGACACTGACGCTTGATGTAAATGGACCCTCTCGGCCTGTTCCCACTGACCGACCGATTTTCTTTCCGATTCTGACTGACTGAAGACTGAAGGTGTTCCACTGATCCAATTCCGATTCTGATTTTCTTTCCGATGAAAATTAGAATGGCTACAGCACCCATTTCTTTCCAATATCGGAAACTATGTCATATACCTGCAGTGAAAAGTTACACAAAATTTGAAGAAATCAGAAACTTTCTGCATATTATTATCAGAGAGAAAATAGGAATGGGAATCGGAAGAAAAATCTGTCGGTCAGTGGGAACGGGCCGCGTATGTCCCATAGCCTACTTGTTATGTTTATACGGATCTCAAATTTATTAACTTTACCAATATTGCGTAACATAAAACCTGATGAAAATGGTGATTTTTTTGCAAATTTCTAACATTTAATGTACCCTTTCATCTTTGAGTTTCCCATTGTCGTTTAATTTAAAACTATGTTAACTTTAGTTCAGATAGTTCTATTTGGTAACATGTAATAGGTTATCAACCTTTCCGAACGTGAATAAAAATAATTCAATAACGTCCTCCTCAACGTTTAAATTTTAGACGTCTCAACGGGATCTGTTAGTTCATACATGAGGGACATTCGTAACCCGTTTGAACTTTTTACTATTTGAAGAATATCATCGTATTATCTTTATGTGGAGCAACAGATTACCATATGGGTTCCGTAATTCTATCCACAAGGGACACCTGTCCTGATTTTAATCGAAAACAAAGCAAACGCGTGTGGTAGTGGGCCTAATGCAATGTAACCTTTTGATTTAAGCCGGCGGAACACAGATCTTTTAACAAAGCATTTGGCCAGTTCATTCAAGTTCGCTGCGAAATCCCGCTGATCATTCCAAATCTATTTAACAGATCAGTACCATCAAAAGCCCCGCATTTCACGCCTTACTGGTCAGATTTGCACGCATCTTTTGACCGTTGACAGATAACAACTGTAAGTTATAAGCCAAACTGGCAATGGTGAAATAGAATTGCAGGATTTGGCAATAACTCCGGATATCGAAAGGCACCCAGGTGGAAGACTGAAGCGGTCCTCCTGGAGGAAGGAAACCCTACTTGTCGACTGCAGCTTACCTGCAGGTTCTGCGGCAGGAGGGATGCCTCGTTGACTTAGTTCGCGCTTCACTAAGTACAAACGCAAGTATTTCCCATAGTCTGCGAAATGTATTAGGCAATTATCGAATTAGCTACTGATATGTTGTGATCCCTTATGATTTAACCTTTTTCCAGGTGAGAGCTTAATAAAGGTCAAAATCTGGGTCCCTGCGATGCCAGATTTGGGAAAATATGGTATCCCAGTGAAGCTTTAGTTTTCGTATAACAGTGACATTTCACTGTTTAATTTTATTGAATGATCAATTTAGACTTCGAAAGGAATCGCTGCTTCTTAGATATCAATGTTGATCTCGAAAAAAATGTTCAGTGTTCGCAACATTCGCTTTTTGAAATAGTATTAAGAGCTTCACTAGTTAGGAATCAATCATTTCAAATGTCGGATACTGTTTACTGTACTTGAATGAAGAAACGTTTCCCTCCATGTTCGCAAAAGACCACTAAGAATACATGCATCAGTATGCTCTCTTATACGTCTTGGATAGTCGTCGGCGAGAAAGTGAAAATGCTTGACACAAGTACATTTAGTGTGAGTTGTTTGTAATGACATTAGTAATTCTACACGGGGGGGAGGTTACTTTACGTTTCGTATTGATTGAGGAGTGTGGGAGGCGAGGGAACGTTTGAACGTTAATCCGGTGATATAACTTTCAGTATGTAACCTGACGTCCACTGCGACGTATTCATTGTCTTCTTTGGAAAGCAGTTCGCTTTCAGTATCGTTCTTTCAGAAAAGTATCGTTTTCTTTGACTGTGTCATCCGCCCACTGAGAGGTTAAGTTGTGGAGATGATCAAAGTTAAGACTCTTTGAATATAAAGATTGTTTCCTTGACGACCACCCTCATTGTCTTGTCTTTATGGCATCCAGTATTTCAATTAAGAGGCAACACATATGTGCTACAAACGCAGTAACAGAGAAAAAATCATTAGTATCTCAATAGTTCATATTTTACTTAATGGGTTGTGGTGAGAAATTGTTTATTGTGTTGTTTATCCACGAATCAGTCAGATCTGGAACCCTCAACATAATCAGAAGAACGTTTTCTCTCTATTTTGTTTAATTTCTCGAGCGCATAATTTACCAATTGTTCATTTACAAGGGGGTTGGATTTATGTTATTAGTATCCTGGGTCCTTATTGACTATAATTTCAAAATGGCTTATCAATGCCACTAAGGTTCTGATGGAAGCAAAACCTTGCTTTCATCAAACGTTTTTTCCTCCAGTTTTATCAGAAAAATCATCATTAAGGTCTCCCCAAGTAGGAATAGCATAACGTTATTGGGTGTGATGCTGATTAAATGAATCAGTTGGGTCTTCTAAACATTGTGGAGAAGTCCTAGATGGACAATAATGAAAAAAATTTTATTTGTCAAAATTTAAATTGAAAAATACACAAGAGATTTTAACCTATTCTAAAAAATAACCGGTTAATTTGCCAGATTTGTCCAGTGACGGTTCCAGGATTTCCAGTTATTTGCTAACAGTAAATTATGATTGCCACGTTGTTGTTGAATTAAATTGTTGTTAATTTGTTCAAACTGACAAAATATTTCATTTCCTGTATCTGAAACGTCAATAGACAATGAAAATTAGGTGTAACCTTCAACAGAATT
>JBCAUG010092749.1:0-22102 GCA_038406175.1 Haplosyllis leylae | reverse complement strand
ACAACATATAGTGGTTAGGTGTCCCCACCACCTGCAAATAGAACCCTCATCCCATGTACAGTCACTAAGCGACAAAAGGCCTTTGTAGGTCCCCCATCACGGGCCCAAAATTTTGGGGCAAAAACAGTCAATCAACCACTAAGGTGACTCTAACGAGCCACCAATGAATGAAGGTGATAGACTTTCTTGGCAACAATACAACATTTTGACACATTTAAAATAATTATTAGTCTTTATTATTTTTGTATTTTATTAGTTTTTGTGAAGTCACAGGTGCATTCATATGTAAAATTTCATATAAAAGGAATCTAAAAAGTCACAGAGTGGAATGGCTCTTGTATTCTTCACTTTTCATCCAAAACGGACTTTTTTACTTGAGAGAACTCGCTTAAATATTTACTTTAATTTATTAAGGCTGAAGTTTTACATAGCAATTTTAATTTGATGTAGGCTTTGCTGGACGATGCCCAAAGGCAACTTCAAAACCAAGAGAAAATGCTCCAAAGAATGACGAAAAGTTTACAGGACAAAGATCAACAACTTCAGGCCCTGATACAAAACCAGCAGGTTTGACGAAATCATAAAACTTATAACTTATTATTAAGTATAGCGAAATGTTACAAGATGTCTTTTGAGGTTTACATTCTAAATGAGAATATTTGCGTGAAAATGAGCGGTTAATCATTTTGAATTTTACCATTTGACAACTGGAAGCGGAATTTTTTATGAAGTTTTTTTTATTGCTTGAAATGCAGCCCCATACTGAAATGAGAGACAACATTATCAAAAGTTTGAGCGAACAACTCAAAGAAAAAGACAAATCACTGGAGGTGAGTGAAATTTTAGTTGTTGACACTTTGTAAATTTAAAATCGCAATGTAGTCACAACGTAGACATTTTTGACCTTATTTACGTGACTGACCACGGAAACGCTTGAAAGTTATGATACATTTTTCAAGGATGCTATGGAAGAAAAGTTCAAGTCGCTGGAGGAGAAAGAAAATGAAATGCGACAGTTTAAAACGTTACTACGAGAACGTGATCGAGACATTGAGAGGGCGAATCAAATGCTGCTCACAGCAGAGGAAAGCATTGATGTAAGTAGGCAATTAACGTTATTTGGGTTTATTTGAAGCTACGTTATTATTTAAACAAAGTAAAGTAGGATGGTACCAAATGTTGGGATGCTAGGAAGTCCACCTTATTGACTCCTGTCTCCTTGATGGATGTTAATTTACGCCGTACATGCCGTCATGACATTTACTACTCCCTTCACAACAGAAAATAGTAACGTGATAACGTACCCCCCCCCCCCAACACACAAAACTTCAGACAAAAACCAAACTACAAGCATCAAGCTAGACCAGCTACCATTGCCAAGGACAGTGCGCGGCATTGTACTTGAGTATAGTTATTTAGATAATTACCTGAAGACTAATGTGATTTGTTGTGCATAATTAAACGTCTCACGCGATGCGTGTGTTTGAAATATGTTCAGAGCACAAACAGAAGTTATCAATTTAATGATTTATGGAATAACCATTTATGCCATATACTCCCCAGTGTCATATGTAAATGTTTGTGTGTCACTGAGGAAGGCCTATAGACTTTTAATTGTGATGGAAATTAATAATTTACAGTGGACAAACACAGAGCCAACAGATGTGTGAGAAAATAAATGTACTTTGTAGCAGTAGCAGTGTTGAACATTTTCAACACATATTTAGAAAAGTATATATGGATTGGCTCCTTTTATGTCAACATTAGTGGAAAAATCTTTGAAACATTTATCTCAGTTAACTTGACGAAAGATTTTGCTGTGATACAAGTTGCGTATTATGCTGGATTATCCTGGTCAAACTAAGTTAACCGACACAGAGATTTATCAGTATCAAACTGAGATAATCGTTCAGATTTTCGCGGAAGAGTGAGGGCAAGTTCACAAAAACAAAAAACAAACGAACAACAAACAAATGTTAAACATTGTAGTATATGTTGCAGTCATTGTTGATTACCGTCTTAAAATTGACGCTCCAAGATTGTTGTCAATGGATTTATTCGCACGTTGCAAACATGCGTTAACGGTAAAGGATTTTCGTGTAGGAATATAAGCTGCAATTAAGATTACGCGCTTTAAGCCTATCAGTGCTATTTAACGGCCGTAAGGCAGGTTGTCGATCGATGAGATGATTGCTTGTTTCAGTGCAAGTGTTTCAGGTCTTATGATTTAATATGTTCATTTTTGAATTGATTTTATTTCGAAATCAACTTCATTTTAACTTTCAAGATCACGACGGAGTTTTCGTCTTTACTTTGATCTAGCGACAAGGAAAAGGACAACAACCAGAGGGCAAACTAGGAAATGCTTGAATTAATTACAGCACAATTCGAAACATTTTTCATTGGAAACTAAGAAAATACACAGACCCCAACATAAATGTGGATTGATATGTAAAAATCTGTCTAAATTAAACAACTCTGTGTACCGAAAATATGCTGTGATGTTAAAAGCATTCAAAATGCTGACTCGTTAAATAAGGAATCTTGAGTACTTGAAAACAGTTCATTTACATCTCAACCATCAAGTCTTTGACAAGTTTAAACGAGGACATTGCTCAGAAATTTCCAACGCAAGTGCGGATGTATGAGAAATAAAACTTTAAATGGATTGACTTGAAAAGGTTTACATAAAGAAAATCCTCAAACGAAAAATAAATCTTTGTAAACCTTTGTGTTGGAGGAGATTATGTTTCAAAGTAGGAGATCTACACCAATTAACTGTTATTTGACGGTTGATTTGATCTCAGATTGATACAAGTCTATCAGTCAATTTTACACTAGAAAATGATTATGGGATTTAAAATTGTTTATAATTTTTTCACTGGTGTTATATCATGGGATTTCATTTGTCGTCGTTATTAAATAGATGGCGTGTGAACAAAGCTCAATGAAAAGAACGTTGACTGTGAAAATGTACGCCAGTGCATACGGATTTGGATTGGCTTCTTTTGTAATACGTGAATGAAGTAACTTTGTATAGTTGAGAGATGATTACACCAAAAGAATATGCAGTAGATGCCTCTTTGGAGCCAGGTATAAAAGTGTAAAGATTTGGTAAGCTCAATGAAGAGCACTGGTCATTCGCAACAATGAATTACTTATCAAAAAGCGTTTTGGACGAAACCAGACTGGATCTGAGAAGCTGGCTCGTTGTCAATGGATTCGGACCAAAGGCCGTGGCAATTGCTACGAAAGTTAACAAATCTGGAAAAGTGAGCAGATACAGAATCAAGGCCCGGCGTCTGGAAGGAGGTGACGCAGCGTCTCTGAGGAATAAACCACTCAAGGCGATCCACGCTGGTGATCTGGAAGTGGACTCAGATCGGACGTCTGTCTGGGATTCAGATAGTCAGTGCAGCGAGTCCAGCTTATTCAGATGGAGATCCTGTCCAGATTCTTTGAATAACAATTACCACAGGAACTACAGAGATACCTTACGTTTCGACATCTGTGACAGCGAAGTCAACTTGAATTTTGGTGTTCCTGATGACAATGTTTTACACAAGATGAAATCTCGCGTTCTTGTCGAGAAAAATAATACAATGAATTTCAACAGCAATAACGACCAGACTGCTTCATCCGAACATGAAACCAAACGAGACAAGTTTGATTCGCATCTGGAACGTTTGTTACGCAATGACCAAATCACCACGCCAAGAGATACAACCATGAATTCGCTTTCTTCAGATGACAGTGTCGACGCATACCACAGAGAACGCCGTTCCAAACGGGAGAAGCGAAGAAAAAAGACCAACAAAAAACCAGCGAGTGACCTAGAAAGTATGGCTCCGAGATCGAGTTCCCCATCCATACCCAGCAGTGAAAGCAGTGGTTTTACCCCCAGTGAATGCTTGGACATGGAGAACCTTTCGTCAGTTTCGCCGAATGTAATTGAATACCACAGTGAAACTCCCAGTGTTTCTGGCAGTTTTAACGCTTCTCCAAGATGCGTTGTTTCAGAAGAGTCGTGTCCTCTTGCCTACACCACGCCTGTCGCACAAACGCAAGATACAACGCAAAGTGGTGCTTCTCATCTCTGTGTGACATACCAAAACAATTCATGCGGCGTACCGTCCACTGTATCAGTACCAATTTCAAGTGCAATACAAATTACTGATAAGGCACCCGAGCGAATGGAAAAGAAGCCTGAGAAAGGGACATTGCAATGTACAGAATCAAGTGTGTTAGCAACAGAACGATATGCGCCATTGTCAGATATCTACAAAGATAAATTTACAGGCAGGTTGCATTATTTTCTGCAATTGCAGACGCTGGAGAATGAAGTGAAAGAGAAGGACCAGACGTTGAAACAGCTGACAGTCGCACTGAAGAATAAAGAACGTGCGCACGAAGTAAGCTTTTCCGTGGGAAACTTTTTTTAAAGCTAATAGACTTTTTTCATTCGGAGTCCTATCAAAAAAATTGTCAAGATATTAACATTGAAAATTTTAATGCCACTTTCCAGGAAATGGTAGACAGCCAGGCAAGAGATCTGGAGGAGAAGGAACTAATCATACAGAAACTGAAGAATTCCTTGGCTTCCAAGGATAATAAACTACAAGTACGACATAAGTCACATTTTTATGACAGAAATTTATCGAACATCCTATTGTCTTGTAAAATTCAGTGTCGTTTACTCTAAGTCAGTGATTCTTTAGTTATACGCTGTCAAAACCAAAATTTGAGGACAGACTGTACTTATTGTAAAGTTGCTAACATTTCGTAGGGAAAAATCAGTTTTATCAAATGCGTTGCTACGAAAACCAAACGTTAAGTTTATAATCAATTTCTCTTTCATTTTCATTTTAGGAGTCACTGAAGGAAAGTCCTGCAGCATCAGATTCGTTAGTCAAGCAACTACAGATCAAACTGGCTGAGAAAGAGCAGTTGTTACAGGTACTGTTACGTCTCTTTACCAATACATTGCCGAAGAACAAACCTCTCAATCTGAATAAAATATCCTTAGGACCTGTTTACACCGAGCGTCAGCGTCAATGCTGCGATGACGCTTGCGACACAGCTCTTATTGATCACAATGGATTCGCTCCAAAATGGGTTGCAGCTCCATTCTGGATTGACTATTTGTTTCCATTAATTTCAATGAGAGCTATGTTGCAAGCGTCATCGCAGCTTGACACTGATGCTTGGTGTAAATGGGGCCTTACTTTTCCCGTTGTAAGTTTACTTCAGGAGAAAATCATTGATGTACAGACACTTAATAAGTAAATGTGTTTTATTCTTTGTAGGATTTGATAAACGATCGGTCTAAGACGAGCGGAATCCGAGATCAAACTGTCAATGACTTGATCAACAAACTCAAAATCAAAGATAACGAATTAAAGGTACAAATTATATTCATTAAAAAACTATCTAATTTGAAATTCTGTTTAACATGTAATATGTTGAGGCAATTACTGTTCGTAACCTTTATTGACAGGAATTACAAGAAGGAGATGGAAAAGCGATCTCTGAGCTGAATAAGCAGATACAAAACTTGCAAGCTGATCTGAACCAGAAGGATTACGAGCTACAAGTAACTTTTCGTTTGTCCACAATACTGTGAAGTTTTTAGACAAGTCAGTGTTAATTTTGTTACATTGTCGTTGATATTTGTAGACCCTTGAGAACAGGACGACTTGGATGTCGGAACAACAGCAGGAAATGATAGATAAAATGAGATCAGCCATTAACGAGAAAGATAAAACTATAGAGGTGTGTCCTTTTGACTTTTGCTGTGAAAGCTAAAACCCAGCAGATTTACACTGCTTTTCTGGGCTAACCAAGAGCTTTGCCATTTTGAGATGCATTCTGACAGGATCTGGTAAATCGTTTTAAGTTTGGAAACTTTGAATTTGGAAATTTAAAATTTCTGTGATTTTAGGCCCTCGTTGAAAGTGCACGTGAAAAAGATAACTTGTTCAGACAACTGAAAGACAAAACACCAGATATAATGAAATCAGCCGTACAACAAGCTGAACTCCAGACCTCCAAAGACGAGATCGCACGACTGAGAAATGAACTTCAAAATAAAGATGGTAAACTGAATCAGTGATTTCCATTTTGTCATTTTTAAAACAGGGTTGAACGTTCCCCTTGACACCGATGCTGTTAGTGGCAACCTTTTAACAAAAACCTTTGGTAAGAGCACCTTTGGAACACGACCAAATTGCTCTACAATAGAATATTTGAGCGCATGCCCTGCCCCAGTGAAACCGGTGGACAGATGGGATACGCACGACCGAAAACGTTACCTTCCTTCGTTCTATGAATCAATTCTTATCTGCCACTGATGAGTGTTTGAAGGGACAGAATTTAACACGATTGCGTCATATTCTCTTGTGTTTGTAGATTTAATAGAGAGATTACGAATCGCCGTTGAGCGGAGAAGCCCCAAGCCAGACATGGTTCCGCGGTCACGTCTGGAAGAGGCTGAGAATGAACTGACAATTAGAAACCAGGTATGTTTAACCGGTTACTTAAAACTCTTCCTTTGGTGTTTTGGAATGCATTGAAATGGAAGGCTCTGTATTTCCATTGATTTTAATTTAACAGGCAAGCAATATGCTGTAGATTTGTGCATATTAGTACTGGTGAATCCAATGTTGTAAATTGCCCGTTTTAGTATTCAGGCTTTGTTTTTTGTTTATATTACAATTCTTTGCCAAAAATGCTACCATTCTGTGATCAATGTAGTTTTACGATTGCGAATGAACCAGATTTTTTTATTAACTTATTCTTCGAAATATTTTGTGAATTCGTATGTAATGTTTGATGGGCATGAAATCGTATCATTTATATTGCTGAAAAAATAGGCTTTGTCACGATCACTGAAAACTGAAAAGGATGCTAGACGCAAACTTGTAAGTGGTAGTTCGATACAAGATAGAAAGTATTTTTCACACAGATTGAAGTTCAGTCATCCATAAATTACACGTGTCATTTCCAGTCACAACAACTTATTTCTACCGTTTTGCCCTATAGTGATAAAACCACTAATACACCCCAAATCACTTTCATTAATAGCTTCACACACCTACACTTACATACATAAGTCGTCGCAATGTTTTATTTTGTCCTGTTGTCTGTATTTTATTTGTTTGTAGCTTAATTAATTTATCAGAATGAAAGTATCGTGTTCCTTGTTAAATCATTTCATGTCTGTAAAGTCATTTCATTTTTCATATTTTAAGAAGTTTCGTATCGTGAAAGTGACAAGATAATATAAAAAATCTTGTAATACAGATTGAGCTGCAGCAGATACTGAGAGATGCTGGGATCAGGGATGCCACCGACGCTCAGTCCCTGCGGATCGAGAATCAAAATCTAAGAGAAGAGCTGGAGAGGCCAGGTCATCCTCAAAGATCTCAGACAACAGTGGGAGGGGAGGCAGCTCATGTAAGACATTTTCTAGTTCAAAGCGTGTTTCAAGAAAGTAATACTTGTAAGGATTTTAAAATGTAATGAAATCTTAAGTTGTTACACTCTATGGTTTCCAGCTTCAACAAGTGATTCAAGATCAGGCTAGAGAGAACGAAGGACTGAGTGATGCACTGAAAGCAGAGAGAGACATCTATGTCAATCTCAATGAGTACGTACTTTTCGTCTTGAAATAGGGTTGATGGTAGATGTTGAAAAAAGATATCAATTGTTGTAATGGTATTCTTGTAGTCTTTTTCATTTTTAAAAACGTTCAATCAAGGACCCACTCATTTTGAAACATTAAATTAATAAGAGATATATATTTTCACTACTTACAGTAATGACAGATCAGGTGCGTTTGAGATCGAACTAGGCGCAGTTCAAGCTTTGCGAAGACAACTGGAGGACGGAGTTGACCGGAACAATAAGTTGCGAACAGCGATGGAATCTCAACTGAAGATGCCTCGAGACAAACCAAGTGAACAGCACGGTACTGACACAGTCGGTGAGTCATCATTCTTTTTATTTATGTTTTACTTTTTGGTATTTAATGACATGATGTTTAAATTAAGTAATGTGGGATGATATTTGATTAAACTGTACTTGAAACAGAACACAGGTATACCTATTTTCAGGGTCTCTACTTGTGAGAATAGCATGAACATCACAATTAACTGCTGTATATTGATGCTAGTATGTGAAGAATAGTCAGTTACTTAGTCCTGCTTATTGTTTCACACTCAAGAAGACTATTTTTAACACAGATAACACTGATCACCATGATCAAATCCGGTCACTTCAAAACCAACTGGAGGAAATGCGCAGGTGGAACACTGCATTACAGACGCGACTCCAGCAGCAGCCGACCAATCAGAGAGGCGGAGGTGTGGGTGGAGCTAAAGACTCACCATTGAAAGTTGGTGATAATCGAGGAGTTGCAGAACAGGCAACTTCAGCAAATTCGTCGTTCATGCATGATACTTTTGGTAAGTCATGAGCCATTTAGATTACAAGTGTATCAAATACTATCTTACGGAAGTGACGTCATTTGTTCTGAAGTAATACATATTATGGTTAGTTACTATCGTATCCTATTCTTTTCAGGATTTCCAAACACGAGTTATCTGGGGTCATACCATCAGCTTCCGATTGGAGAAGAAGTCATGCCTGATGAGCAGATGCTGAATGGCATGTCGCCAGAGGAACTGAAGGCACTGATAAATCATCTCAAGAACGAGTTAACCAAAGCTCGTGATCAGGCTGAACAGATGCGAATTCACTTCAGCATGTTAGACAACTTGAGGGATATACCAGGGGAAAATAACCAAGATTATCAAGAGGGAAACAGAAATCGTACAACTGAGAGAAGCGAAGTTACGAAAAAGGAGATTTATGGATTGAAAACTGAGATTAATAATCTCAAAACGCACTTGAAACATACCGAAAATCTGAACAATTTGCTCAAAAAACAACTGGAATTAAACACCCAAACAGAAAATTCTCCATCAGGTTTTAATCCAGAACTTATTGTAAAAATGGCTCAAGAGATAGATAGGTTGAAAGAAGAGCTTGAAATCACCCGAGGTAAACTGAGATTAGAGGAAGAGAGGAAAGACTCTACTGTACGTGCAGCAGGTCCTGGTGCTGTGAAGAAGAGCGCTATACCTGTTCGTAGAGATGGAAAACCTCCATCGGGTAAGAATGTCATTTCATGTCGGAACTTATATAATGCATGCAACCTTAAATTATTTTGAAGATAATTTCAAAATATCAGAAACGTAATAAGTACTATTTCCGCGTACAGGTGCTGGTCCACAAGCTTTCAGTATTGTTCAAAAACAGATGGAAAATTTACGTTCAGAGTTGAATGATTGCAAGGTAAGAAAACAGCATTTTTATCGAAATCAGAATTTTAACTACCCTGACTTTTCTTCCAAAAAATGTTTTCTTGTCATCGATACATATGTATTTTAGATAAAAAACAAACAACTGGAAGGGAAACTGTCGTCCACGGAGGAAACAGTCCGATGTCAGACGGAGAAGATGAAGTGCTACCGAGGTATGTTAGAGGACGCAGGTCTCTTACCGAAAGGTGCTACCCCTCAAAGGAGTCATAGTGAGTCCAATCTGAGCACCATAGCGTCTGAGGACAGTGTATGTCCAAGCAGAAGGACAGCAACGTCGGGATCCAATGAGAGTATCTCCGTAAGTTCTCTATTTCAATTCAAGGGGAAACTTGGATATAATTTGCAGTACTATGAAGCTTTGCGTAAACTTTTTGTGTTGACCTTGCAGCAAGGTTTTTGTAATTTCTAAATTGCTGGAAATATTTTATATTTTGAACAGCTGTTACTGTTTTTCTAAGTAATGTATTCATAAATTTGCATTTTCAAAATACTTTCTTTTCCTTAAGATGAGAGAGAGAACATTCAGTGCTGACAGTAGTTTGAAGAGACGCAGAAGAGATAGACCTCCGTCTGCGCCTTCGTCAAGTAGAGACGTTTCAATTGACAGGGTATGTTCGTCAAAGGATTTCTGTATTGACCGTTAACAGTACCAGACATCAAAATTTAAGCCAAAATTTAAATTTAAGTTGTACCGAATGGGTAAACCAAATATTCACCCGTATTTTGTAGATATTTTATGCATATTTTGTTGGATTAAAAAAATAGCCAACACTTGTTTACGGTACATTTATACTGGCAGACACCGACACAAATTTTGGAACAAGTACTGATGAAATGGGCAAAGAACCCAATGGGTATGTTGGTGTCGATCTCAGTGAGGTGTAACCGCTTCTGCACAATATCATTGTATCTATTAAAATCTGTTGAGAGTCGGAGTCTGTATCGATCAGTATGGTTAAACCGTTTCAAACTATAGAAAACTATAGAAAAACTATAGAAAAATTAATCTATGATTTCAGAGTCACAAAAATGAAAACGCACAACTGAGGAAACAGTTGAACGACAGTCGTTACATGTGTCAGAGTCTCCAGCGAAAGTTGCACACGTTACAGTCTCAGTTTGATAAACTCCTACACCAAGATCCAGAAGGTGAGATCATTCGTTTCGTCTTTTTATGTCTATCAACATCCATTTTCTACAATGGGTTGCCCATGGACAAATTCAATTGTATTTTAACCGTAAATAAACGACTTTTCTTGTAATTTGCGAAATCACTTGTTTTTCAGGCAATGTGGACAAGATAGATATAACTGGTGGCAGGATAGATGAAGTCAAAATGAAACTAAATGAAGCGTCTTCCATGGCAGGATATCTTAGACTTAGTCTTGCAGGTAGCGTTTGTAATATTTTTGAACTTTTCATTGGATATTTGTGTTTTCATATATCACCGGGAGATACACTTGAAAACGTGACAGCAACAAGATTTTCAGAGATATGCCTTTTTGAGGTAATTTTTTACAGCGAAACTTTCATTTGTGAAAAGTAAAATGAGTTTTAAAGGCGTTGACCCTTTACCTTTGGTATCTGTTTAGAATCGTGATTTTCGTCCTCAAGGGTTTAACGGCCAGTTTCCACTGCCGCCCGATTTTTCTTTCAGATTCCGATTCCTATTTTTTTTGTCTCCGATAATAATATGCAGAAAGTTTCCGATTTCTTCATTATTTTCACCATACAGATATATGTGATAGTTTTCTATATCGGAAAGAAATGGGTGCTGTACCCATTCAAATCAGAAAGAAATTCGGAATCAGAGCAGCGTGCCAGTGTCTGCACATTACTATAGAAGCCATAAAATCGGAGAGAATATCGGAATCGGAAACTAAAAATCGAATGGTTAGTGGGAACAGGCCGTAACTACTGTGAAAGGCAACTGAAAGATAATCCATATTTTACACTTGATTAGCCACACTGCAGCTTTTGGAATTAACGGAAGTTATGAGTGGTAATTGATGTTTATGTCCGTTGATCTGTTCCATTGCACTTGTTATCTCAAAGCAAAATGCCTTTCTCCGTGATCACTGTTACCTTGTTTCTTATCAGCTGTGAGTGGATTTTGTTTGTCAACCTGCGATATCAAGGACAGGTTTTTTGAGATCATTTATAGTAAGCAACAGTAATATGCATTGATAAATTGCCCAAGTTTCCATTGGATTTGATCTGTTGTCCCATGTTTTGGTTCAAGTAGAACATTTTCCTCTCGAATATTACCCGTGTGTAATAATTATACTTGATCAATGTTTGTCACAGCAAAACTTAATTTGCACCGCAATACCTATTTTAAAGCTCAGATGGTGTGGTTATCAGATTTAATGTGTGTCAAAACTAGGGTAAGTACCAGTTCTCCAGGTAATGTCTGGGATCAAGAAAACAAAAGGTCCAAGAGTATTTGTATTGAAAATTTCGTGTGGGGGACACGTTAAAATAAGGTACATAAACACATATCTGCATGCGGAATGTGCAGAACAGAATGATCAAAATCACAAGTGTCATTGAAATATAAACAAGAGAAATGTAAAACATCAAGTGCATCTCTTCATACCTGGCGATATTCAAATTTCCAGTGTAAACGTTTCCCATCTTGATCAACCTCATTGACAATGAGAGACTTTGCTACCAGAGAAAATGTGAAATTTATTAGTCCTTATAACCTTATCATCGTAATAAAAAGGATCTAGCTCAAAAGTCTGTCTAAATTGCGGAAACAAAATAGATATTGAGATGGAGTATGTGTTGATGAATAAAATTGGTAGTAAAGTGTTGGACAATACAAAGGCTCTGTTAAGTTCGGTGGAAAATTTGGTGGACGGTACAAAGTCGTGTAAGTGTTTTTTGAATTATTATGAATGGTTGCAGAATCTGTAAATGACCGCAAGATTAACATAGCGAAGCTGAGATCTTGAGGTACCTCATCTCTGAATTATATTTTGTAGACACGCTTTGAAATTGGTAGAAAGGTTTTTCTCCACCAGAATTTGCTTTTGAATTATGTGAATTAGGCAAACCAACATTTCTTTTTGGTTATTCACAAGGTTTAAAGTAAAATAGAGCTCCTTTCGTTAACACCTTCTAATGAAGTGGAACAGTGCAAAATGACTATTAGAGTACATCGTCATTAAAACTGGTAATTTTGTTAACAGTATCCTATTACATTCGACCGGATGTAATCTATCACAGACGTTACCTACTCAAAATAAGAAAAAGAATTTAGTTTGACATTTAGAATTTTACATCATTGGACCTTCAATCTAAGTTAAAGCATAACTCTTCATACAAAACCAGAAGAAAATTCATATTGGGCTTTATTTTTATCTTTTAACACAGGTTCAGATGAGGATGGAACACAAGGTACAGAACATTTAGAGAAGTTTACTGTAGAAGAGAAGGAAAAGGAGAAACTAGAGAAAAGTCTAGCGGAGAGAGAAGAAGCAAACGGTAAATTGAAGGAACTACTGAAGAGTGAACAATCATCAGCGGAAAAACTCAGGACAGAAATAAAAAGGTAAGTTAAGTACAGACCCCGGTTTTAAAGACACTAAATTTTTTGACCAAAGAAATAGGTAGCTGCTTGATTAAGGAATTAAATATAAAATTGAACGTACCCTTAATACTTCACTGTCACTTGCGTTTCTGGAGAAATCAATCAAATTTAATTTAGTGTCAAGAGTCAAGATCCACTGGTTTGGTTGCTGTCCTTCGTTAGAATGCCTTACTCATGCAGTTGTCATGGAAAAGCATAACATCTGGGACCCAAAATGTGTACGAAAGTAGCACATTTGCATATCGTAAGGCTAATATTTTGAAAGTAAAATGGACAATTAGAAAGAACCTGCTTTAAAATTTTACATTACAAGGCTTAGCTACATTTCCAGCACTGACTTTGTAATAAAGTTTACCAGAAAAAAAAAACGTTTGAGCGTGTTTGTAAAAACTAACTATATGTAATGTACATAATGATGTTGATATTAAATCTAAATATGGAAATTTTGTGAGGATTTTTTTCAGTATAACACGGAAATCTTGCAGTGTAATGTGATACTTCGGTCACGACTAGAAATTTTCTGTATTCAAGCAATTTTATTATTTCCTTTTATAATTTTGGTATTTTAAGAGTTTGGTTTACGTTCTGCATTTGGAATCATTCGTGGGTAGAGGGCACAACACGTTTAGATAGTTTGTTGAGAGAAATAACAACGGTCGGTGTTAGGGAGACTAGTACTCTGTGGCTTCCCCAGTGAGCCAGGGTTTTAACACTCACCTTCACAGAATACTTGAAATGTCGGTCAATATCAACAGTGGCTGCTTTGGCTTCAAATGACGCGCTGTCAAAAAAAAATCAACTATTTTCGAAGATACAAACAACAACAGCCTAGAGATTAGGGATTTAATAAATCTTGCAATCGTGCTTAGTTGTGTATTTCTGCGCAGGGACCTGTCGATTTTTTCCAGACATTTATATTAACAAAAATTACCAATAATGTTGCATTTATCTGAAACTGCTAGTCTCTTCCCCATCTGTTCTGTCTGAGAAGTTTATTAGATTTAATAGTATAGGTCGTGCGCAGTAGTCGTGTACTGGACGACCAAGTCCGGGCCAGGTATTTTTGAACGCGGAAGTATCGAGTTACAAGATCGTGTCGCGCCATATATGGACATAGTACTGTGTTTAGATATAGCTGAGCTGGCCATATTTTGAATTTCACTTTTGAATGTCCAATGAGCATTAAAATATTAGATTAATATTGAGAAAGCCGTGGATGCAAACGAACCATTAGCATATCAAATCGAGAAGTACATGCACGCACAGATAATTTCTTTTGTAGATTGAAAGTAGGGTGTGGCATCCTTAGTAGAGATTACAGTAAATCTTGTCATAAGTGGCATTGGTTTCCACGACCACTATTATCGGAATTGAGCGACCACCTATCGTTTATTGACGAGCAAGTGGCCCCAGATGAGAGGTTCTTTGGCCTGTTCATTTTCTGGTTCAAAATGAACATTTAAATCTTTTGTCGTCTGACATCTGACATAGAATAAAGTAATTTCAAAGAAATATTTAAATTATGTTTGTATGTTCATGCTTCAATTTCTTGTCAATTCTTGGTCATTATCCTTTACGTTTGAGTGCGACAGATTTTTCGATAAACTTCGTCATTGATCAAGGTAATGCATCAACTAAGCGACAACAGCAAAGCCAATAAAATCACAGGCAGATTGACCAAGTACAAATTACATACGAACTAACCAAACAAGACAACAGAAAAAATCAGGAATTTATTGCTTCTAGTGTTGAAGTAGAATAGCACTCCACAATGTCAGTTTGTGGATAAGCTGAACTGTATAACAATATATTATCTGTGATGGTAAAGATTTTATTAAGAGAGAATGTCACGGAAAGTCTGTCACACGGGAGGAGATTTTCATTACGATTGGAGTGTATTCATTGTGAACAACGTAGGAATTTTAGTCTGACTGAGGTTTGGACAGGCAAAAAAAAAATTCAAAAATTATTTTATTTGCCATGTGATCAGGTTAAAATTTCTTTGGATGTGTGTGACGTTTTTTAAAATTAGCTGATGATATTTTTGCTACTTTATGGAAGAGATTAAGGGCTTACTCACGTTGATCAAATGCGAAAACATGCACGGAATGACTTTGTTTAATTGTTCCGTCATGTTTGCGGCCATTCAATGCAAAACACCACAAACAAATGCTGAGCTAACTATTACAATGCTGTAAGCAGTGGAAGCTCGCACATTGGGTTGTGGCGTATGTCAAGAATATTGCGATTTCACATTAACATTCACATTCTCTCAGTGTGAACAAACCCTAGAAGATAATATTATGGCATTATAACACGTCCCACGAGGACAAGTTAAAGATGAGGATGAAGCTGTTGAATTAGAATTCGATTTGTGATGTCAGCACTGAGTATAATTTCTTTCGTTTACCTGGCTGGGGACATTTTGGTGTCGTGCTTCTAAGAATGCTTCTGTATCTTATTGATTAATTCACTGACTGGCACCTGTACATTGTATGTCGGATGACATTTGCTGAGGGGAAAAAGGAAACCGTTTCACGGTGGTGATTTTCTAGTTTAATTGAATTCGTAATGCAACTTGCAGACGAGACTATCAATAAATAAATTATAAACACAAAACGGAAGCTGGATAAAAGAAGTTCAATGTAACATGGAGGCAGAGAAGAACAGACAAATTCCTGAGAAGTATTTAACGTTGTTCGCGGACGAGTTTCTGCGGTTGCCGTCTAAAATAACGGTTCCTCCGAGTTACTTCGGACCATCCGGACCCTACATGCCGGACCAGACACCAGTGCCTCCCGTGGTCAACATTTACATGATGTACCCAGGATTGGATCCTCTTAGTAACCAAGGGCCCCGTATCCATGGCAACGATGAGCATTTTGACAACACGAGTGAATGGGATGAAGACGACTCAATCACTAGTGATTCAACGGATGAGCTACTTCTGGTTGAATCCAGCGACCTACTTTTGGAACATGAAGACGTCCTGCATGGTGACCTCGATCCCAATCCGGATAGTCCCCCAACGGAGGAGGACGTGAGCGACGATGAAGCACTTTTCATCAAGTTTTTTACTTCGTTCTCATCCAACGAGGACGACAAGTCAGAAGACACAGTGTGTAAGGAGCAGGCGTCAATGGCCACCAACAAGGAGGAGGACATCTATGTCGCTCCATATCAGGAAACAAGAAGTAGTCGCCATCTCAAGAAACTATACAACTTAAAGATAGAACGACAAAGGCAAAAATCAGAAGCGGAGAGTCATACAGAAGAACCAAGAGATCTAGATCTTGACAAGTTCCCACAAAAATTAGAGAATGAAAATTGCCAGCAGAGGAAGTATTTGTTTCCTCACATTGTGGGTTCGTATGCAGTGGAAGAGAATCTTAGTGAAGAGTACGTTGACACTGGAAAACTCATCGGTAACACAAGCACCCCGAAAAAGAACAAGAACAGGAAAATTCATTTTGCTGAACCAGTGCAGGATATGGGAGCTGACGGAGCAATAAGGAAAGGATCTGATTACAAAAGTGTAGTGAAAGATTTCGATGAATCATTCACGGAAAATGAAACAATTACGGTTGGTGACGATGTACAAATACAAGGAACTGAGAGAAATCCGAACCGTATTCGTCGCATTGAAAACATGTTGCGTACTGCGAACAGAGATAATGATGTAAATGACCACATCGACGAAGCAGAGGAGGATACTCAAAGCTTTGCCAGGAGAAGACGATTTTCTCTGCCTGAAAGTCGAATTGTGAACAGTATAGCTGCCAGATCCATAACATTCTGCAGAAAAATTATACCTGAAGTTATCGTAGAAAATTGCGAACATAGTTACGTTGGTAGCAGTCATGATCATAGTGAAGAAAATGAATCAGAAAGTGAAAACAATGAAAAGCTTAACATCGCCACCCCAGATCTTGGTGATCTTGATAATATTCCTTTTCCTACACTGCTTGGTAACTACTTAATGAAGAAAGATGAAAGAGACGAAGGTGAACCTTTGGAGAAAAGTACAGCTCATCTCGGCTTGCCCATTGCCATATCAATGGAGAAAATCAAAGCAATGCTCCTTGGTGCAGTTAATACTTCGTCTGTTATAAACGAGGGATTCATGAAGTAAGACGTGTGTGTGTTGTGTGTATGTGGTGTGTGTGTGTGCGTGCGTGCGTGGGGACACAAAACGCAAAGTTAAGTTCATGTTGTAGTTATGATAGGCACATGTAGACCTCCCCCCCCCCCACCCACACACCTATGCGTACACCCTAAACACCCTAAACCTTCTTTAAACTGTGTACTGTTTTCTTCAGTACGCCTTGGTGCTTCAGATGTGTAAAGCGGTACCATCACTGAAGCGAAGTACTTGAAGTAGTGATACGTCTGAATAATATTGTCGACTATTTCCAATCCAGCAATTGATTTTTCTTCAAGTCAAAAATATAGGAGTAGTATTACATTGCATTGGTGAACAATGATAGTTCCGGTAATGTTTGTAAAATGAAGATCAAGCTTGTACACGAATCATTGTAATGCACATAGCCTATAGGTGTAAGGTGGCTACATAGTGAGTGCAGAATAGTTGTTGTGTAATTTTTGTTGCAAGTGTACATGTAAACAAAAACAGGTTGGCAAGCAGAAATGTTTGGAATTAATAACAATGTGGAATTCAAGAAGGTTTACACGGGGATAAAAATAATATGCCTGAGAAATGAAAGGTTTGCCATTTTTAATGCAAAGTATTTTTGATTTATTTGTCCCCAAGAAAATATTGCACATCCACGTATATGATATCAGCGTCTAGATAATCTGTCGTATTCGAAATGTCTGCGATCAGGGAATAATGTTGTGCAACTGATGTAATTTATTGCAGGTAAAATTGTAGATGACATCACATATTAATCTACCAGGGCAAGTTATTCAAACCAACATGTAGGAGGTTCAGCTTCGCTGTGTGACTCCTGGTCTCATTGTGTTGTTTGAAGAGACTTGGAGGCTCAGAGGTGAAAATTAAAATTCATTACTTGTATTTTCAGATTGAGTGGGGAGGTTGAGGAAAAGAACAGAACCATTACGAAATTAGAAGAGAGAGTCAGAGAACTCGAAGGTAACAGGCAATTCATGGATCGTGTTGATGCAGGTTTCGTTATCGTTCTTTTATACATTTAATTGTTTCTTTTTACAATCTTGTTTTTTGTGAACCTGAGAAATGGAAATTGTATTTTGGGGAAAATAGTGAACTGAAGTACAGTTCTGCTACTGGCTTAGTAATTGACAATGTAATTGTCAATGACAATGATTACTTTAGAAATGTTACAAGATAATGAAAATATACTTGATTGTTGAATTTCTATGTGCACCTCATAAACAGTACAAAACCTAATTTGTAATAAATACAATTGGTTCAGTAGCACTTACACGCCAAGTATTTTCATAGCAAAACCAAAGTTAAGCCTAAATTGGACCAGTCAGTCGCCATATGAAATGCTTATTACTTCACGCAACAGGCAGGGAATCTATGGAGCGAACCAGGCATGGTACTGGAAGTAGCGCGCATCAATCGACAATACAACCAATCTACGCCGAACAGGACCTAGATTCGGACGACAGCGTCTCGTCCACAGGCCATAGAGCCAAATCAGGATCACAGAGCTCCACCGGAAGTGTTGGAGGAGGGCGTCCGGGATACGGTGTCGATTTGGATGGTGCTCAAGAGGACGATGAACTAAGAATGACAAACAACCAGTCAGACTCAAACGGTGAAGATGATAAATCTAGGAAACCGAATCAGTTTGTTAGGAAAGCGCCAAATGATACATCGTTGAGTGATAACGTGTCACACGCGCAGAGAAGGATGTTTAGGTACCAGTCGCCGGAGCAGGAGCGGGTGCACTTGGAGGTGATACATCCGGTGGATTTACCTACCGGACTGAACGACCTGCCATCAGGCGACAATCTCTTCCCCTCCAGCTCATCAGCTGACCACACGGACAACAGCAGCAGAGATCAGATGAACAGGGAAATGCAGCAGGCTTATCAACGGTATTTTTTTTTATTATAGTACAGGAAATGAGTATCAGAAAACAGCAAAAGATATCTATCTTTTTCGTATAGACAGAAATGTTTTCAAAAGCTGAAATTCTGTACTTGGGTTAATAAATCATATTATGCAGCCGCGAGGATAGCATTGTGACAAGAATTTCTTTTGAGCCAGAGTTTTAAAACAGAAGATCGAGTTTCAGTTGTGTTGGCGCAGCTAATTGCGTGACGTTTGAAGGTCTTTGTGTCGTCGATAATTTACACAAGAAACTATTGTCTTGTAAATATATGAAATTCATTCGGTTTTTGCAGGGAAATTGATAGCTTGAGCAGTAGACTTCGGGCTGTTGAAGATCTCAATGACTCCATGAGAAAGGAACTGAGACTATATGATAACCTCAAGACGTCAGTAGGAATACAAAGCTCACCCGTAACAGGATCTCACAGCAGTCAAACAGGTGTGTACGTGTACTGGTCCTCCCCGTCACAGACGTGACTCGGCCGCTTGCATCTTCTGGTACCTGTTTCCCTCCCTTCTAATGCCTGACCGAGGATGCGTTTCTTGAAAGACTTAATAGATAAACATAAAAAGAAACACCTACTCAAGTAATTGAACTAAAAGAGATTCTCTTTTGAAGGAGACAAATTTGGCATGGAAATGTAGATGAGAAATGCAAACAGTATTGTTTTCGAATCGAAAAGTATTTTCGAGAATCAATTACTATTTGTGTAATAACTCATTCAGTTTCAGAAGCGACATCATCAGAAAGAGGTGGTATTTTCCTGGAGCGAGATGTGATGGAAATCAGAGCCTTGCGACAGCAGCTGGAGATCTCCATTAAAAGAAACGACAAGCTACGTGCACAATTAGACAAAAATATGAAAGTTTCACCTTCATCCGCAGGTTCGAAATTCTATTATGATATCTCCATTTTCTGGCACCCGAAGAAAGGAAAAAATAACGAAAGAAAGAAAATGTTAACGCGTCAAGTGTGGATTAATAAGATTTTGCTTTTGAACATTTATCAGGTGGAACCACCAATATATATTTGCCAAGTGGTGAGATGGTGGAAGACTTAGGAATGGTGGAGTTACACGTGGAAATAAATCGACTGAAGTCAGAACTGAGGGAGAAAACACAACAGGTTCAAGATGTGGAGAGGTTGGCGAAGTAAGTAGTACAACAATTTAGTTACGATGATACCCAGACTTTTTTTACACTTTCTAAAATCTCGTTCAGTCGTGGTAATCGTGACAATTGGAAGTTTTTTTAATTTCATCGCGATGGAAAGTACAGAACTTGTGGGTGTTATTTTTCCAGAGATATAATTGAATTGAAGAACCAGTTGAACAACAAAAACGCTGAGATCAAAAGTAAAGATAGACTATTGTCAGAAAAGGAAACAACCAACCAGAGCCTTCGTGATGAAATCAAAAATCTACAGGCCGATCTTAAGAATTCCAACAAAGAGGCCAAAAAGTAAGCAATGCAGAATGTTACTTTGATACCAGTTAGAAGAGCACTAAATAGATTCCTTTGAAGACCCGAAATGGTTAAAACATAAAACATAAGAAAGTTTTAGAAGACGAAACATTAGAAAGACGAAAAGGTTGAAACTCTGAATTTCCGAAGACCATTCCACAATGAAAGCACTTAAGTTCGTTTAGTCTTTCATTTAGTGCTATGTACGAAGAGATAAGAGTGATTAGATGCTGAAATCGAATCTTCCATCCACTTCAGGTTTAAAGATGAAATGAATCGCTTACAAGAACACTTGGTGGAAAATCAGCAACTCAACAACACGTTACAGCTGGAACTAAGTGTCTACGACAAAATGCACGATGAGAACAAGTCCAAAAGTAAGCTGAATTTTTGTATATGAAAGGAATTGGCTGCTTAAAGGTTAATACCGTGTTTGCAAAAAAGGCTGCAGTTAAGTTGGCCGAGAAAACTACGTGATCTGAAAACCGTATCAACATTCTCATTTTAAAAAGTGCTGTTAAATAGAAAATTTGCAGAATTCTTACGCTGCTCATTAAGGTTACGCCCTGGATATTTTGTTGACTTAAACAGGGAACACTGGTCTTTCTTTTAACCAACATACAACACTTTTTGTAGCCGACAAATCGGAAGCTGGCATGCTAAAGGATGCTATAGGTATAGATCTGAACCTCCTGTTGGAAGAAATCAGACAACTGCGAATACAACTTGTCCGCACCATTGAAAACAACAACTCTTTGAGGGCGAAACTCGAAGAGCAGTTGGCACGTAGTCCGAGACAGACGGCAGCCTCGTCCAATATCAATATACATCACTTATATGCTGCAGCACCGGGTAAGATATCAGCTCATTTTACAGGCTACTCGCAATACAATACAAATATGTAGCTGCCATCCTTTTTCATACTTTCACAAAGATATTGACGCTCCAATTTCACAAAAAAAAATTAAAAGAGATTGCATAATGAAAGATACAAAATAACACGAAAATTGAAGAAAGTAAAGAATAGACAACTTTGAAATTTCTCACAAGCCTTGTATGAGTCAATAAATGTATTTTGTCTCGCTAAATGCACGATTCATTAGTAGCGCAAACAACATTATGACATTATCCACATTGTCGTGGGGTTTAAATCATAAAGTCTTGTTCTGTAACAGGCCCTAAAACGTTACCATCCCCCGCTGCCACTTCTAACTCGATGAAAAACAAAAACCATCCCTTATATGGTGTATTGGGTGAAACGTATCTAGACAGACATAGTCAGGAGTTTCCGAACTTTCGTAAAACAGACACAGGTATTGTGTTGTAGAAGTCTGTAATTCTGAGTGATTCGTTTTGTAATGTACTGATTTGCTGCCGTCCAATTTTAGTATCCGTTGATCATGTGTACAGAATGTGGATAGTGACTTTTTGATTCAGCCAATGAGAGTTAATTAATGCACGATATCTTATGTTGATATTTTTCAAAACACATTGGCTTTATTATTTATACTTTTACTTCTGCATGGCTATATTTTTTTCCAATGGATGACAAATACGAATGACTTTGTATAAATCATGGAGTATGTCCCA
>JBCAUG010092638.1:0-22104 GCA_038406175.1 Haplosyllis leylae | reverse complement strand
CAAATTTTTTTTGGGTTGAAAATTTTTTGGGGGACTTAATTCCCCAGGGATAGGTCGTCTACACAGCGGGCGGTATGCCTCTTTCGTTTACGCAGGAGGACCTTCTTGTTAATGAATAATTATTATCATGCACCCGATAAAGCAGCAGGCACTCCAGACAAGCATTACCTAAAATTACCACGAAAGAAATAAAGAGGTACTGGAATTCAATTTGCGTGGGCTACAACAAATTACAGTTAAGGGAAAGCACCAGGGTGGTTCCATATTAGTCTACTAACAATGATCCTTAATTCAACTGTCGAATCGAAACCATATTTAACGATAATTGCTAGTAATGTTCTAGACTGATTTCGTCGTTTTGATGATTTTTAGGCCCTTGATTGTCAGACGGAGGAGTGTCGTCCGGGATGTGTTTGTGATGAAGGTTTGGTGAAAAACTACGATGGAGAATGTGTAATGGTAACTATTTTTTACTATTACCGCATAAAATCAAATCGATAACTAGAATTGTGAAACCAGTTGCAACTGCCCGAATACTGCTATAACTTTGCCATGGCTACTTTGTTTTGCAGCTTGAAACCTGCCCTTGTCTCTACCGCGACGAATATCACGAACCAGGCAAAGAACTGAGGATGGGATGTTCTGACTGGTAAGTGTAATTGAACAAAGGACAACAGTTTAGAAATTCTTGAAATTAAATTAACTTTTTTTGTGTTACTGTAATGTGCACAATCAGCTTCCACCAACTGTTATTCTGCTTGTTCTTTCTAGTGTATGTGAGAATGGCCAGTGGACCTGCGAACAAAAGCCTTGCCCAGCGACATGCAGTGTTGTTTCTTACCAACATTTCACGACATTCGATGGTTTGCAGTACACATATGAGGGAGGACAGTGTGAGCATTACCTTGTACAGGTGAGATCACTTGTAGTTATTTCATCAGTGCGATTAAAAATGGAATTATGTAACTGAAAACTAAAATGATTTGATAGGACAGTAAAATTTAGCAAAAAACTTTTAGCTAATTGAGTAAGATATTCAATTAAAAATCGATTTTCATTTTTCAAGTTTGGGAAAGATTTTTGGCGCTGCGACTCCAAAGAAAACTAATTAATGCTAATTGTTTAGTCTTAATCCTGATACCCCATTTTCCACAACAGATGGCACCAGAGTTCGCCGGCAAAGGGTCTCAGCTGACGATCACACAGATGCCAGCGCCTTGCAGTAGTATGATGACCAGCATGTATTGTACTCAGAGTATTAAAATACAATACACATACAACAATGCGGACCAGGAGTCAGTCTCTCATACTGTAATGATTGACCAAACCCAGGTGAGCAAATGATTCAAGTCAAAGTTTGCGAAATTCTTAATCTGTTTACAGTTCAATTGAACAACAATGTTTCTCGTGCTTCATATACATGAACGTATTTTTGCAGGTCCTTATTGACGGACAAGTAGAGGACATAAACAACCGCTACTATCTCCAAGACAATCTGCTGGTGAAGAAGGCGTCTTCACTCTTCCATCTCATCATGGCTCCAGGATTCAGCGTATTATTCGACAGGCGTAGTCGAGTCTACATCAAACTTGACCCATACTTCAGGTAACGACATCAGTTTGTTCCTCTTGATTAATAAATGTTTCAGTTAATAAATTTGCCTTAAAGTCTCAGAGTGTACAATTTTAAAGGGTGTCCATAAACTTAGATTATTTTTAATAATATTTGATGAATTCCTGTGGACTGTTTTGATCAAATGATTACTTTTCCTATCCAGGGAAAAGGTATACGGTCTCTGTGGTAACTTTGACGGCAGCAAGACCCATGATCTGGCACGCCCAGGCAATCCGACCGACTCTTTACTCCAGGAACAAAAGAATAACGCCGTTGAGTTCTCATGTCAAGGAGATGTGCCAGACCAACCGGACTGGAACAACCTGGGCTGTCCAGTACGTCTAGTATTATCAACCATTTCTATAAGAGTAGTCTTATTCAGTACCCGGAATAAATATTGTATACCACCAACATAAAAGATCAAGAAATTTAACCAGATTTATTTCAGATACAAAACGTTCAGCTAAAGACATGTAGAATTTATTTTTGCAGTCATCATTAATAGAGCACAAAAAACGTGTTTACACAGAAATAGAGTTAGAAGTAAATCGCCAAGCTTTTTCAATGGTGGCGGGGAATTTGTTGACATATTTTTTTCTTTCAGAAACATTTGTAGTCCTAAGTACAACATTTAAAACAGCTGAAGTTCTTTCTTTGTAAAATAAACTAGTTTTTGAATGCTAGATAGCAAGAAATACCATTCAAAATGCATAAAAAATTCTCCGATCGAAAAACATGTGGTTTCCTACTTCTGCTTGAAAAGTAATGGTGTGTTTACACAAGTCGACACCGAGACCAGTACTGAAAAGACAAAAATGGCTTGTATGAGACTGTATGGCGATGCCCATACTGCACAGAGACATGTGACAACACAGATTCATTGCCATTGGGTTCTGTGTACTTGTTATGAGTATCTATCTCAGTCTTGGTCTCGTTCTCGGGTGGTGTGAATGCACCATAACACAGACTGCGACTTTACACCAGTCCGACGAAAGATGTTCGGTGAAAATTCTGTCGATCTGGTAACTTCTAAAACGTACAGCACTAAGTGTCTGCTAGATTTTCCTACTTACTTGGCTACTTTCATTCGGCAAAAACGTTAACATTTTTCTGGCCTCACTTTGCACAGCATATTTTGTATTTTAACTTCTATATTTACTATTGTAATAGTTGTGTAAGGCCAATTGCTTACTTGATATTGCCTGCCTGTCAATATATTTATTCAATAAAACAGCACAAGAAATCATTTACTTTTAAAAGTAACCAGACTGAATGTTTGGTACGAGTACTGAGCAAAAGTCGCATTCTGTGTGATAAAGACACTGGCAATCATGCTGGTTTTCAGACATGAGTCTGAGGAATACATCATGGTGATGTAGCAAGTACACTAGGTATTCCATTTTAGTTTGAAAAACAAGAGTAGAAAAGGAGAATTTTATGCATTTATGAATTGTTATCTTGGAATTGAATTTAAAATATTATATGGTTTTATTGTTACTGAGTTTGGAAAGAACAAGATAGGCATCTTTCTTATAAAATTCTGAAGCAAAAAAAATCCATTACTAGTAATTATCGAAAATACACCTCTGCAATTGACGGATATAATATAATAATGTTTTTCTGAATGTATTGAAAAGTAAAACCTGAAAATCCGATCAATTCTAGTAATGGAGCAGAAAATATAATTACTCTGAAGAACATAGAATTATTTTTAGAAATACCAGCATCTGCTGACCAGTGAAAATAATCAAACCGATGCTAGTATTTTTGAAAATAAATTGGTAAAATGTACTTTCATATTTTCTTCCAAACCTGGTCAAATTAATTAATTAGATTGATTGTATGAAAGTAATTCTGCAAAATTTAAGCAATGAAATAGTGCATACGTGTTTCCGATATCATAGCAGCTGTTACTATTACTGTTTACACTTAACAAGTTTTAATTCTTCAGTCTTAGAGCAGTACTAATGTTCTGTTCCTCAAACGAATTTCAGGCTACTCCAAATGACCTGTGCAACCAGGCTATGAACAACCAGAAGTTTGCCGAGTGTATCACGCGCATGGGAGCGGACGTTCATGCTAAATTCGTTCGAATGTGCGAACTGGACATGTGTGCCTCCGACAACGAAAACCGAAAATCAATGTGAGCCTCATCAGCTCCTTTTTCATTCAGTAAAATTGATAAAATTATTTAACATTTAGTGTTAATCAATTCTAACATTCATGGTTACGACCAAGTTCAAAATTATTTTTGTGACTATGCAATTCATTAAATATTATCTTTTTCTTAGGTTCTGTCTGAACTTGGCTCACTTTGCGCATATTTGTGATACAAAGCATGAGGTGGCAGTACATTATGAGAGTATCAAGGAGTTCATGGAAACATGCTCTGGTATGAAATAAAAATTAAACTTGCACAATTATATCTGTAATCTGCGTCAAATTCTAAGAAGGCAGATCAACAATATTTGGTGCATCAATCTGATGTTCCTTTTGCATTAAAACTTTTTAAATTTTTTTGTGTTTATATAAATGCATTGAGTATTGATTCGTTCACTCCAGACCAGGACGGATATGACTGTCAGACGGAGGGTGGCAACTACCATCCACGGATCAGTGTGTGTAACGGCTGCTTCGATCTGGAGTTGGCTGCCGGTGGTAAGTAACTTAAGTGAATAATCCTCAATTTAAATAACTTTACCGCAATCGGCATCTTGAACCCCAGTGTTATTTATGGCTTGTTCACACTGCACGGGAATGGGACCGTGACAGGTACAGGGAACTGGACCAGCACAATAGGAAACAGCTGGTTTGATTCCTTTCCCTGTCTTGGACAAATGTGAAACTTTCTGTACAATATATTAGAACCCATTAGTCCAGGTCCCATTTCCTGTACCTGTTCCTGCCCCATTCCCGTGCAATGGAAGCCATCAGGGTGTTTCGTTCTTTAATTCTTACGCCCATTCTCTTGATGACTCGACTATCATCCACATTCTCTTCCCAGTGTCAGTTTTTGGTTCATTCTTTAAATCCCACGTTTAATACAATGTGAGAATGGAATGCTCCGTAAACTGATACGTAATAAAACTTGCAGTTTTCCTTTCAAGAAATGAACTGGCGCATTTATTGACGGTTTCTGTAGATTACTCAGCCTGCGACGTTCACGTTCACGGTTGTGCTTGCGGACCGGAAGTCTACTTGAACACAGTCACCGGAAACAACGAGTGTGTGTCTCCAGACATGTGCTCCTGTTATGACTTTGTGCAGCAGAAGGTCTATCCTGCAGGTGAACAAATCCAGGAAAACTGTAGAAAATGGTAAGTCTTTAAACGGCAAACAAATAAGTCAATTTTTAAAACAAAATTCTCCTCTTGAGAGCACTGTTAAAACAACGTCAAACAAAATGCATTTGTTCTTCGTTACAATGTTTGCCTAATCCCTTTTCCCTCTACAGTGTTTGCGAGAACGGGCACTTGGAATGTACAATGCAGGAAGATTGTGATGTGACTTATTGTGGTTTCGATGAAGGAAATAAGGGGCAAACAAAACTGGTCAAGGTGCGGATTCAGCGCATGACATTATTTATTTCAATACCTAATGTTTTGCATGCAACCGTGTGCGAAAATAATATGTAACTTTAATGGAACACTTTTACCTTAATTTGCTCTCCTTGTGAGTAATTTTGTGTAACAACCTACAGATAAGAAGCTTATTGACAAGGTCATCTGCATTTGTATTCAGGTTTATGACGCCAATATCTGTGCGACAACCTGTCGTGGAATGGATCAGGCCTGTTCACCGAGAGGCAAGGGATGCGCATGTCCCGAGGGAATGAGATTTAATCATGAGGTTAGTGGTGCCCTCTATTTAACCGGCTCCATCTACTGGATCTTCACCCAATGATGCAAACATTCAGTTATGAATCATATTTTTTGGAAAGGGGAATTATCAAATTCACAGCAAACTAATTTGACATTGTCTCTATTTTCTTCTTTAGGATAAATGTGTACCAGAAGGACAATGTCCCTGTGGTCATGGTGGTCACTTCTATGAAAAGGGATCAGTTTTGGGTGATTCAGAAACTTGCAAAGAATGGTATGATCCACAACAAAATTTCCTTTCAGATTGCAAAATGATCCCCACCTTCATGTAATGTCATAACCAAGCATTTATAATGATAAATTTTGTACTATTTTTTAAAAATTCCTCAAATACAGGACATGCATGGGAGCTGGAAAATGGATGATGACAGCGCAGAAGCCATGTCCCAGGCAATGCTGGGCCTACGGTGACCCCCATTACAAAACTTTCGACGATGAACATTTTAGGTGAGAAAGTTTGGAATGTAATATGAGAAATCCATCTTTTTGTTTACAATTTAATCAAGTATTAACTTCACGTTACCTGTTCCTATTAAACAAATCACATATTTACACTGTATCTATTTGATTTCAGCTTCCAAGGCGGTTGTACCTACTTACTTGTTGCACCACCAAAAGGAGAAGGTATGAATCTCAATATCTATGACGTAACGTGGATCCAAATCTACAATCTAGGTATTAAATGTTGCCAAATTTATTCTTTGATAAAACATAATTCATGGTTATTCCAGATGGCAGCAGTCTATGGGCTGTTAATGTGAAGAATATGCCTTGTGGTCACAGTGGTGTCACCTGCACAAAATTAGTAAGTGTTGTTATTCAATATTCCAACATTTTAAGCGTTAAAATTCTGACAAGGTTCTCGATTAAAATATCAGAGTGATGGTTTAATCACACTGGCTTACCCTGGGACCAGAACCGGGACCGAGACCAGGACCAGCACAGTAGGAAACTATGGGTCCTGGTCCCTGTGTACAGTATATCATACAACCCATTTTTTCCGGTCCCAGTTCCAGTGTCCCGGAGACAGACAGTATGGATACACCATGTGGGTCTGTTCACACCAAGCGAAAGCGGGAACAAAAACGAAAAAGATAAAAAAAATAATCATAATAAAAAAAAATCAACGAGTAAGCGATAACCATCAAAGAAAAGTTTCGCTTTATCTTTCGCTGTGTGTGAATGGAGTTTTTAATCCTCTGTGTATTTCGTCGTAGCGAGGATTAGTGTGAGAATAAAACCATCTGCACATTTTCACACAGGTTGAGGTTTACGTTAAAAACACAAAGATTGAGATGATGAGAGGAATTCACGGTTTCATCATCAACGACGTGGCTCACGACTCGGCGAGCACCTTCACCGACGAGGAAATCAACGTCAAGTTCTACAGGATCGGTTACATGTGGCAGGCTGTTCATCTTCTCGACTTCGAGGTCTACATCTACTGGGATTATGGTGATTATCTACATTATTCTAAAAATTGAAATGTTTGTAACTTTCTGAAGGGCATGGTCGCACACATGTGCCGGTGAAACGTTTTCAGTCACCCCCTCCCCCGCCAGTATGCCCCCATGTGGCATACAAAATCAGAAAATCTGTTTTTAGTCACCCCCTTGCAGCGGCGGATCCAGGAATTCCTAGAGGGGGCGCCAACCCCAGAGGGGGCGCCAACACACTATTTGACCAATTTTCCCCGAAAACTGCATGAAAATAAAGAAATTTGGCTCAGAGGGTGGGGCGTGCGTCCCTTGCACCCCAAAGTAGATCCGCCACTGCCTTGGGCATATGAAATCAGACATGCCTGATTTCAAACCCCTATCCCTTTGTGATGGTTAACTGCATTGTACAAAACAGAGTCTGTAACTTTACACTTTACAGGTGCTCTTGAAAAAGTTGCAGGTGCTGTCAAAAAATTTCCAGGCACTTTTGTAACTTTTACAGTGGACATTAGAAAGTTACACAGTTACATATAGCAAAGTTCCTGTAACTTTCTAATGTTGACTGTAAAGGTTACAACAGCACCTGTAAATTTTTTGACAGTGCCTGTAAAGACTCAGTTTTGCAAAATGCAGTTAACCATCACAAGGGGCATACGAAAACAGGGGCGACTGAAAATATTACACCGGGTTCCTTTGGATGTAAACTTGGAAAAAGTGTGTTTACAAACTCCTTCAAGTATTAAAATGTAATGATATTGCTCCCAATGTGAAGTGGCTTAACTTAAAGTTTTTTTCCAGAATGAACAAATGTGTATGCAAATTTTCTCTGAGTCAGTAAACAAAAAGTAGAAACACTAGATTGTTTGAAAACGGGTTTTAATGAAAATGAAAAAAATTACTACTCAAATTTGTGTGTAAAAATGAGAGTAAAAGTGAAGATCTGACAATAGGAATCACCTAAAATGTACCATGTGGTTACAGGAACCCGTGTGATTGTGGAAGTTCCCGACAGTGAACAGTACCACGGGAAAATGGAGGGTCTCTGTGGTGACATGGACGGCCAGCCTGAAGAACAGGATCCTCTCTTCACTACATGGGATGAATACGGTAACGTCCAAGCTCAAGCTCAGTGCACCGGAGCCACTTCACCCATGCCAGAGCCATGCAAAGCGGTTAGTACATTAAACATTCTGCAATACCAGTTTTTATGAACATCAGAGACCGTCAATTTAATCGTCAATTGACATTACTTCTACATTTGCTCAAATAAGCACTGGTTTAGTCTCAGGCCCACAGAATAGACATCTTTCTTTCGCAGCCTGGACAAGAAATCCGTGAATCCTGGGCCAGGGATTCCTGCAACATTATGATGAGTGACATATTCAAGGACTGTCGTGAGGCTATGGGCAGCGTGTTGGTGGAAGATTACATCCGTAACTGTATGGTTGACGCTTGCGAGTAAGTATTATACTGTTTCTACTTTTGGTGGCTCTCCATAGTCAGTTATTTCTTGGATTTCAGGTCCTAAGACGATAGCCTTATTGATATTCATCCACATTCACAGCAATGCTCTTCACCTCTTCAAGCACGATTATGTTCATTTGAATGAAAACACAAATCAAGGCTTAAATGTATTGAAGCCTTAGCTCTTCATTTTACACCCTCCAAAAAATGTAGATAGTGTTAATTAAACTAAATAATTTATTGTTGGATTTTTTCTTTTCCTTGTATTCCCCTGAACAACAATGTTTTCGTCGTTCTGCAGGTGTGACCGTGGCGGTGACTGTGAGTGTCTGTGTACCGCCATATCTGCCTTCGCTTCCGAGTGTAGCAAACTCGTTGCTCCCGTTCACTGGAGATCATTCTACGTCTGTCGTAAGTATTTACTTTTTATGATCTCAGAGATATCAAATTAGTTCTCACAGTTGTTATATTTATAGTAACGTGTTACTATAAATAGAGTTTGTACTGAATTACCTGGAACAGGACTGGTTGATCTCCCTATAAGGGAGGGCCTTGATTCATGATGTCACATAATGCATTCATTTGACAGCTAACAGTCAAGGAGTACAGTAGTACGGTTTACATTATAACGCAGATTTGAAAACAATTGCAGGGTTTTATTCTTGACAACTTTTATTATTCTTAAATTACATGTTTTCCGAAATACCTTTCAGCAATAATGTGTGAGTACAACAGTGAGTACCGATCATGCGGCCCGGCCTGCGAACAGACGTGCGAGACGATCGCTGACGAACATCCCCAGGAATGCGAACACGGCTGCTTCGAGGGCTGCTTCTGTCCGTACGGCATGGTCCGAGATGAGTGTACGTATGAGATTGTGCGCTCTCTTTTTTTGTTTTTTTTTTTGTTTTTTGGGGAAGTTCTGATGAAATACAACTGACCAATTTCGAAACAACTGAGAAATCTGCTTTTAATGCCGAACTATTGATTTTCGCAACAAATTATCGGTTTCACTATTTCTGGGCGAGTAAAATAACTGTATCCATTTTTGTTCACTGTAGTCGGATATTGTGTTGAGGCAAAGGAGTGTCCATGTAAAATTGGAGGTCAGACCTACAGGCCTGGAACAACTCTGTCTCTTGACTGCCAGAACTGGTAAGGCAAAAGAATTTTTTTTTTATTTCATATGTTCACCTTTGTAAAAAAAATCCTCCTATTTACCTAGCTGATTTGGAGACAAATGCTGAACAAAATATCTGTTGAATTTGTTTGTAGCACATGTGAGAACGGTAGATTTGAATGTGAGGGTGAACCATGCAAAGAGGAACCATGTGATGAATTACACGAGTATGAGGTAAATCTCATTCAACTAAATGCCTTATCTTTGTAAAATTCGAAAAATCGGGCTGAAAAATGTAACTACACTATTTCTTTATCCTATATTTTCAAAGCAATAAATCTGTACTTTCTTGTGAATGATCAGCAAAGATTTTAAATCATACAAAAGCTTTCTATTCACAGTGCTTGGACTTGACAAAAAAGAGAATCTGTTTGCAAAACATGTTCGTTTGCGATGGTATCAAGGACTGTGCTGATGGAAGTGATGAAGACGCAGAAGCACGCGGATGTGGTCAGTTGCCGAAACACTATTCTACATATTTCTGCATGATTTCTATTCCTCGAAGAAGTTATTAGGAGTTTGAGAGTAGGTAATGGGGGGGGGGGGGGGGGCTTAATCAAACTTTTGAGGCGTGACACTCCTAGATATGTTGTGACATTCTCGTGTGCCCTGTGTACGAAGCAGTGAATTAAGGGAAATTTCGTCAACTTCATTTGTGAAGCGAAGTCAATGTCGAAGTAGGCTACTTTTCCCTACATTCACTGACTCGTTCCAAGGATTAATATTTTGAAATGCCTTGGAGGTGCACTCACCTGAGGGGACTAATTTCTTAGAATATGTGTGGGGTATAAAATAAATAATAATAATTGTATGATGTTGTGTAATTTGTGATGTTTCATTTCCATTGTACACCACTCCATACTTGTACAGAATGGGCCATTTTAAAGAGTTCATGAGAACTGGAATACCCAGTAGCCCAAAATGGTACACTGTCATTATGACCCATGAGAAAAAGCAAAATACAAAGATCACATGATTCCGTTTTGGTAATATTTTTGTAGACAAGACAAAAAATAAAAGCATTTTCCTTTGGGCTTGTTAATAGAGGTTTTTTTTTAAACATCAACTGTAGATTTCACGTGCAAGGGTGAAGATCAATTCAAATGTGGGGATGGTAAATGCCTACCTTACACCTACTACTGTGATGATGTCGTGGACTGTGTGGATGGTAGAGATGAATCAGACTGCGGTAAGCGTCCCACTTGAAAATACTCAAATCTAAATTTACATTTTAAATTTAGGTTCTAACGACAATAGGGTGTCAAATTATGATTCTTCTTCATTTTATTTGTAGCACCACCTGGATGTGCCGAAAATGAGTTCCACTGCCACAAAAGTGAAGAGTGTATCCCTCAAAGTTGGACGTAAGTAAATAATTCAGTTAAAATGCCAAAGAAAAGAGCACGTGAAAATATCGTTGGGTAAAAAGGACTTATTTCAAATTAGAACAATTGAAATTTTTTATTGGAACTTTTTATTTACTTGTAGTTGCGACGGTCACTCTGATTGCCGCGATGGATCAGATGAAGAAGACTGTGAAGGTCTGTACATTCTTTCGTTTCTCAATATGTTAAAGAATAGGATATCGCATTTCAAATATCTGATATTTTAATTGTCAGAAAATACTTTACAAAAGCCTTACTCTCGTTGCAGAGGTAGAATGCAAAGAAGATGAATATAAATGCGGAAACAGGAGACTATGCAAAACGTGTGGCACAGGATCAGTAAGTATCATTGATACGGACTGTCTCATTGCTTAGTGACTCAGAAATCAGCAAAGAAGACCAGAGTACAAAGTGCGTGCTTCGATATTAAAGTGAAATAGGCAGTAAGTCATTGAATTATTTAAAACTTTTTTTTCTCTCAGTTCTGTCGCCCGAAGGATACATTGTGTAACATGCAGGATGACTGTGGAGATGGTAGTGATGAACAAGGATGCCGTAAGTTTTCTCGTCGTCAGTTACAGTCAATCACTAAAATAGTAATCAATAAAAGATGATAACTGCCCTGAAAATAAAATTTTCCTTTTTTTACTTTTAATTTTAAGATATTTGCATTGAGACGCCCATTAGACCAGAAGATATTGGCAGCACGATGTTGGTCGAACCTGATGGTGCAGCCAGCGCCATTATCGTAAGTTCGGGAAGATGTCTTGTGATAAAATAATTCTGAATGGCTGTAAATTTTTCTTGTTAGCAAAAATGTGTACAAATTGTATTTTTGATTGAACTTCATTGCAGGGAGCCGGCGGCAGTTACTCTGATATGGGTCATGGTGATAGTGTCAAGTTCACCATCAGTGAGTTTGCCGTCAACGTTACATTCCTCGAGATCAGAATCAAGACAGTGAACGTCGACTACATCCAGGCCATTCCAAAGGACATGTACGGAAACCAACTGGATAACGCGGTGTGTTAACATTTAAAAAAAACTAATTTAAGAGAAATCTCAGTGCAGAAATAGAGTTTATTAAGCCAGAGATTAGTACTGATTATTCTATTCTGATTATTCTGTTTTATTAAAAGGATGTTCACCAACGTTTACGAATAAAATTATTCAGTGTAAATTGAAATAATCAATTTAGGTAAAAGTTATTAGCATATCTAATTATTAGACTCAATGAATATAGGGAAAAACTAGTCAACTTGGAAAGCATGGTTTCGGGTCATTGCACAACCTGAGGTGAACATATTATCATAATGGGGACGTCCTGCTTCCACATTGACTTCGCCTCACAAATAAAGTTGACTTAATTTCCCTTATTTCTCCGACTTTTCAGATTGAACACGTTGTGACGACTGACGATGTCGGTGGATTAACTATAATCAAGTTTGGTATTAGTGGGGTAGATACCCACGAAGTAGAGCTGACTTTCAACCAGGATGAGCCAACCCTTACCAATGACATTGTCATCAGTGATATCGATATCAAGGCTTGTTATTCAATCGGTGAGTACGAATGACCACCACAGATAAAACCCAGAGGTGGATCTAAGGGGGCGTTCCCAGCGTGCACCCTACTCCCCCTACGGACCAAAATTTCTTCAATTTTATGCGGTTTTTCAGAAAATTTTATTAATATATCAGTAGCCGTCCCCGGCTGGGGGGTGGTGCCCCCTCCCAGGAGACGTTCTGAATCCGCCCCCGAAACCTGTAAAATCACTGAACACTTTGCTGTTTATGTCCTTGTTGTCAAAGTCGAGGTCTAAACATATTTGTTGTTTTTGCATTCCAGAAACTACAACAGTGAAAACCACAACAATAACAATAACAACCATCACAACAATCACTCCAAGAAGTAATTTCCTTTTCTGTTTTGTGAAATTTCTTTTTATCAACCAAAGTTCAAATGTTAAAAATGTAAAAGACAGATATTAAAACGAAAAACATAAACATGGTCAAGTACACGGACATTTTGACAAAGACGATTTTGATTTTCAGTTTGTGATGAGGCCGTTATGGAGGAATTGAAGCCTTTGGAGGAAGAGCCGGAGGGTTACACAGTTTCCCCTGATGATTTTGCGAATGATATCTTACATGGTATAGTATTTCTTTTGCATCATTGTATGGGATAATATGTCAAAAATTAAGTTAAATTTATTTCTGTTCCATTTCCCAGGGACAAAACCCGAAAAATGTATCTTGCCCTATGATTGTCTGCGTAAAAATATAAATGATCAGTTTACATATTAAAGAAAACATTTTCACCTGGTTTCCATTTCACAGAATTTGTGAAGATTTGCAGTAAAGACGACAAACCTTTTGACTTTGGAGAAGTAAACTTCAAAGTGAAATACGCCTCGGCGGTAATAATTGGTGTTACCCTGAGTAACGGAGAAAAACGAGTATACAGAGTGAGTACCAAATAAAAAGAGCCAGAAAAGCATATTTGACCTCAACAAAATTGAACGAAAAAAGTTTTCACAAGAAGCAAGATGTTGTACGACCTCTAGCAGTAACTAAAATCTCGATCACCCTAATAGCTTCGTATGTAATTGAATTTCCGCCAATGCCACAGTAAGGCTGTGTTCGCTCGAGCGTTAACATTAGCACTGACACTTTGGAAGAATACATTGATTTCAATTGATATGTTCACACAGAGTGACACGTACACTGACGCTTGAAAATGGTTCCCAGACCTATTCCAGGCGTCAACGCTGCCGATGACGCTCGGTGTGAATAGGCCTTAAACGTTTCATGTCACAATTTTTTTAAGAAACTGATTGGTGTATTAGGTTATGAACCCAGACGGTGACTTCATGAGTAATGTGGATCTGGCGTTCAGTCAAGATGGCCCGGAGGTCCTCATCATTAACGATCTTGGTGATGATTCTATCAAATGCATCTCAGTGGAAGTTGAACCGGAATTCGAATCCCAACAGGTGCCTGAACTGTCTGACCTGGTCATACATGTTTGTAAAGAAAGAGGTAGGTAGTTCACATTGAAACTTCTATTGTGTCTTTTTCCTATCAATGCTGTCTTTTTTGTCAATTTTTTGTCGTAAAAAAATATTATGATATTGAGTTTATTATTATCTTTGATAAATGCAATCAAAGCATTACAAAATATGTCCTAATATTCAATAACGCCATAACGCATGAAACACTTTCAAAAACAAATGCAATCTCTGTCATGGAAAATATACGCTTAATCAAATCCACTCATGTTCATGATCCAGAAAAGGTTGTGTCATGATCATGCAAAATGAAACAAATTAAATTGAATTTCAGGGTAAGAAACATCCTTTCCAGGTGTTCGTTTCGGAGTTCTAATGCAACTTTCCTTAATGAGATTTTTTAAAAATACCATAATATTAAATCTTTTATTTATTTATTATTTAAATTTTTTCTAATACAACTTTTCTTGAAAAAGATATTTTAAAAATACCATAAAGTTAAATGTTTTTATTTATTATTCACTGCAGAGTGTGTTGAGGGTGAACGCGATGTGATCGAAGAGGGTAAGAAGGTTGGAGATGAGTACAAACAACCACTGGGTTACATTGTCGTACCAATGGGCAACCTGACAGACTTAGTGCTACCCACTGATGACGCCATACCAATACCTAGGTGAATTTTGTTTCTCGTCCTTACGGAAACAGACGTACAGTAGTCTAACGCAACGTCAACGTCAGAAAACAGCATTATGACGTCTTCGTCACGTGATTCTGGAGCCTAGAAACTGTTTCTATGGGCGATTACTCGTTGGTGACTCGAAGAGTAGCTTTATTGTCTCTTGAATCAAAAATTAAAGTGATTTAGGGGGTCGTCTTGCTAAAATAGGACCAGTTCTATGCTAAAACGCCACCAAATGCACGGCCTTGACGTCATTTTATTAGAGAAGCATGTTGCCAAGACGTTGACTGTTCTGTTTCATATTTTTCTCATCGAGTGTCAGTGACAACATCACAAGTAATTTTCAGAATAATTTATTTAAGGCTATTTTATATTATGTTTTAATTATCAAATTGATGTCCTTTCTGTTATAGAAAAGGATTCATTTTGGATAAGACAGGAGTCCTTGCTGTTTGAAAAAGTGTTTTCATGTTCTGTGAAAAGAACCACTATTTATCATCAAAATTTATTGTGTTATGTTTCAGTGGTGGTGAGGGTGTCCTTTATGTTGAAGCCACAAAGCCTGGTAAAGTGACATTGATTGGCCTCTACCTTGAAACAAAGTGTATTGAACAGCTGACCATTTCTGTCATATACAAAGATGCATCCGGCTTAGAAGAGGATAATTTCCTGGTAAGTGCAAAGATGTTACTATTTTGCAGTTAATGGAAGCTATGCTTTACCGCAAAAATTCCTCGGTTGAAAATAAATATTCAAGAGACAAATCACACAAATATTTTCATTTCTGCAGGTCACAAGACCAGGTGAGATGTTCGATGCTTCCACTGATCTTGTTACTGACTTTGATACTGGAGACAACGTCAATGTAATTGACACCGCCGGCAACGCCGATATCACTGGGGTCAAGGTGAGAGTTTCAGAGCAAACGACAAGGGGATATTTCCATTGGTGGATCTAGGGGCCACAGGGGGTACCCCCTCTGGGCTAAAATGTTATTTTCATGTAGTTTTTGGAACAATATACTCAAATAGTAGGTTGACGCCCCTCCCCTTCGGGGTGGGAGACCCCCTCTGGGAAATCCTGGATCCACCAATGGTTTCTGTTGTTGTAGGTGTAAAGTGAGTGCAAGGTTCTGTACTACTGAAAAGCATTGCATAAATGGAGTCTTAATTATGTTACAGATACGCGTGACTACCGAGCAGGATTGCGATTCAGCCGCAATTATCAAGTACAAAGTGGAGTTCTGTGGAGAGGAGTGTAAGTTAATTTTATATTCCTTGGCATTGTCTGTAGCAGTTTTACGTTTTGCTGCGCTTTTTTTTTTTTTTTTTTGAAAACAAAAAGTTAATCTCTCGGAAGCGGATATTTTCTATGTTACGATCGACATCATCTACTTCATTTCAGATACTACCACCACCGTACCAACAACCACAACCACAACGACGATCGCCACAACAAGTAAGTTTGAGCAAAACCATGAACATTGTTGAAACAAATGAATGTGCAATGTAACTCAACAACAGAATTCAGTACTGAGAAAACCTCCTCTATCATGTCTTTCGTTACGCCTTGTAAACTCTATCGATTTGATGTTCTAAATAAGCTTCGATAAATCCAGCAATAATATTTAAATTTAAACTGAAACAATAGCTTAAAGGCATTTTATAATGTTTACCCGTTTTCTTTTTTTCAGCCGAGAAAATTTGCGAGGAAGGCGACCTCACAGTGTACGATTCAGTTACCAACGATGACTTCCTGTTGGATTATCCTGATCAAGCTCACGTATGTTACCTTCAATTTAAACCAAAAAAGAAAGAAACAAACAGTTGTCGTAATTATAATGAAAATTCTTGTGCACCACAATTTTGCATTTTTCTTTCCCATCTTAATTTAATCTTTACCATTCACAGGCTGTGCTGTTTAACCCTGAAACGGAACACTATCTGAAACTCTACGGCGATACCAGTTTCCTCAAAGTCCATTTTCAGTTGGGTTTCAAACCTAATCCTAAATACACACCAGACAGCTTCTACGTAAGTGTCTCATTTGACGTGAGAAACATGAAGGCTAGGCAGTCAGAATGAGGCTGAACATTAAGAATCAGATTTTTGTTCAAACGCAAAATAAACATGAGGATACGTTATTCACAGCTTTTTTTGGTCCACTGTAGCCCTCTGATTCAGTTTCCTCTCGTTTTTCATTTTTAGGTTGTCGCAATTCGATTTGTTCCCTACGTAGTGGATCTCATTGACTTCATTATTAAACCGCTGGTTGGAGATGATATCAGCGTGACAATGGTTCGTATCTCTGATTGATTTCACGTTTTTATCACTTGGCGGTTACTTCTGATAATAGTTTGTAATAATCTATTACTTTGCTTTATGATACCCTGACAAGTAAAGACATTTCTAAAAGAACAAATAAGTATTTCAATAGAGATCATCTGAAATTCTCGTTAACTTTATTCTTCACTTCTGATTCTTAGGTTGACATGAATGATGACGACGGGGATGGAAAGTACGAATTCGTTTTGCCTTTCCCAACTCCCATTGTCAAAATAGAATTCGCAATTAATTTCCTGAATAATTCTGGATTCAACGACATCGAAATCGAGTACTGCTCCAAACGTATGTATTGTATCATTATTCAAATATCACTTTCACCATTTCAATTACTTGAATTAGATTCTTATTCCATTTCATTCTTCAAAAAATGACGGAGTTGTGCTTTCATTGCAGCTGAGATACAGACAACAACAAGTAAGTCTCATTTCCATACTGAAACAACAGTACATAAAAAAGTACAAGTTTTATGTGCTTAGCGTAGAATAAACATATATCTAATGTCTAATTCATTCCGTTTTTAAGCAATAAGATTTTAATCGTGAATTTTCATTTTAGCTGCGCCATCAACAACAACTTCTCGTACGTATACCTTTTCCCATTATGAATCGTGCAATCGATTGCAAGTTTTAAACCTGCATATTTTGCCAGGAAATTTATTTCATGCATGCTTCAAATCAGCCCACTTTACCCTACATATATCGGCAATATATGACAAAGCGGAAGCTGCTTTTTTTTAATTATTTCACATACAAACCGTAAAACATCTTCTGTATATTCATCTCTTTCAGTAACTACCGTGAGAACAACAACGGGACCTTTTGAGTGTGATGTTGGTATGCTCCAAACGTTCACCACCACTGACGTCGGTTCTACCATTAACATCATGACACCTAATTCTGATGATAACGGAAAGGCGCCCTCTGCTCTTCTGTTCGATAGTCAAGATCGGTACGAAGATTCAGCATCAGGTAAGAAGAGATATGATAGCAGTTCGAAAATTAAATACCTTTTTAATTCATATAAACTTAGAAAGGTTGTAAAGATAGGTTCACATGAAATAACAGCGATAGTGACTTTTTTGACAGAATTGGCAAAGAACTCACTCAAATCGAGATCACTGTTGACAAAAATGTGTTGTCACCGTGGTTTAAAAAATCTCGTAAAGTCCAACGCTGACGAAAAAGGTAGTATTTGTCCCTGTGAACGGAGCTCTTACATTCGAAGCTGCAGGAATACAAACACAAAAACCTTTTCCATGGTTGCCTTATGTTTCCTACTACAGTTTTTAAAAACATTGTTCTGACGAAAACGACTCATTGATCAGACTGAGTCTTGGTGAATCTGCATAGTCCACAAAGTCATAAACCGTCTTATCAAGATACAATGATAATATAAAAATTGTTTATTTCATATCCACAGTCGGAACCGCAATTATAAGCATCAGCTTCATCAAACCCCAAGAGGGAGAAATGACAGTAAGACTGATCTTTGAGGGGGTAACTGAGATCACAGTCTCTGCCGTAGTTGGGGATGGAGGAACCAGCCCTGCTAAAAAAACGGTAATCCATGTTTAATTGCTCGTCAGTACTGAAGGTACTCGCTGATACTTACGTCGTCAAATTTACGCCAGAAATGACACTATTTTGCAAGTTCTGTTATACCACTTGACAATTGCGTTCATATTAAGCTAATGTTTCCGCAGGCTAAAATTCAGTCTTTCTTTCAGGTGACTGATCTAGATCCGACTAAATCCAAAGTATTAGGCGTACAAATAGGGAAAACAATAGTGGATCAGATAGTCATTTCTTACACTCGAGCACAAGGAACCATGGCTGTTATTAGAGGAGTTGAAATCAAACTCTGTTACGTTATAGGTAAGATGGTCTTCACAACATCATCCGTCTTTCTTTCAATTTTCTTGTAAATAATGAATTTATTTTGTAACAAATGGTGACTCGCTGTAAAAACAGGTAAAGAGACTTATTTGATCAATTTAATTCAAATTTGGGCGTATAAATATTTATTATTTACTTTATTGTTTCAGAAAGCACAACCACAGCACACTCAACAACAACGCCACAAATGACAACTACGTCAGGTACAACGACAGCACCCACCACAACTACCACAAAAGTAACAACTACATCAGGTCAGTATATTACGATAAAATACCATCGAGAGTTAAAGAGTTGTTTTTCTTTTGCATCTTGCATTATTGCTTTTGAGACCCAATTGAATCGTACAAAACTAGTTATTTTCCTTTTAAACAGCTAAAACTACGACCTCTATTGCATCAACAACATCTACAACTGTGGCTCCAAGCACTACAACCACAGGTAGCTTGAGAAATTAGTACTGTAACTATGTGGTAAATTGAAACAACTTTAAATCTTTACAGATAAGGTTTAAAAAAATTTAATGTCTTTTCACCGAAGAAGAAAGTGAATTATGAACTGAACTCAAATATTTCAGTCCTACCCGATTAAATATTTGCATTGACGGTTCAGTTTATCTGAGAGTGACTTCAGGCAAAAGATCATGGAGTTTCATGTCATGTATTTTTATTATAACAACTTTCAACAAAATTGAATTTCAGCTCCAGAAATTTGTTTGGAGGGAGACCAAAAGGAGTACAACAGCCACGATAACACAGATATCCAAATTGTTGTTGACCCTAGTGTTGAGGTAAGTCGTCTTCATACTGTGCTTCTCTGTCTTGACATTTTTCTGCGAGATACTGTCTGATAGTTTTCATTGGATATTCTAAACACGACAAATCTAAATCTTCTGGGAATGTAAGCCAAGTCTGAGGAGTCGTGTTTAAATGCAAATAATTATATATTTCAACTTTTCATCTTGTTCACAGGCGGCTTTTACCGATGAGTTTAAAGCGGCACTATTTAGCAGCGATATAACTGTCGCCGGATTTGATGCATTTATTGCCTTCGAACCAAATCCCAAGTACACAGAAGACAGCGTCAAGGTATGAGCTACAAAGTGGAGATTATTATACTGCACAAAATTTTGACTTGGACAAGTATTAAATAAAAACTTTTGTTTACCGCCCATTCATTTGCATTGGAAAATGTTGGCCTGAAAATATGTTAGGAGTTGTCTGTTGTCTGTCATGGGATTCACTACAACTGAAAAAGACATTTTCTCCATTGGCTTAGCCTTCCGATATGATAAAAATGGCAGGTTCTTAAAAACACAAGAGGTCAGCGCATATGTTGCATGATAATCAAATGAAATTGTATGCAAATGATTTTACTGCTAAAATATTTCAAATGTTTTATCAGTAATTTGTTTGTGAAAGGGGCGTGCACAAGTTTTACTTTTATCCAGTGAAACAATATCTCGCCACAAATTGTTGTAAATGGCTGTCACCGTAGCTGATAATTAGCTAACTGATGTCCATTTTTATCAACAGATTTTCGCAATAAGGTTTCAACCAGTCAACAAAAACTTGATTGAAGTGGTTGTTACCCAACCTGCTGGAAAGCAGTTTACTATTACCAAGGTAATTAATAAAATTAGTATTTACCCTCAAAGCAGGACTTCAAAATCTGTCCAAGTCTGCGAGTGTGGAATTGAAATTGATTTGGACTATTTTAGGATGACGTAGAGGACGTACCAGATCTGCCAGGCATTGTTGAGTATACCTTCGAAGATCCGACGATTGTCGAAAGAATTGAATTTCCCGGAAACTTCATCAAAAACAGTGGATTCAATAACTTTGAGATCGACTATTGCTTTCACCGTGAGTTAATCACATAAACTTAACAATTATTTCTTTGCGTTCATCTAATATTTGAGAATTATGTACTTATTTTAATTTACTCATTCCTAACTGTTTTCAACCTTTTCAGCAATCACCACGACACCAGGTAGGTTGTTTTTTGATTTATTATCAGTAGATTGGGTTGATAAAGTGATAAGCATTACCTTTCAGGTTCATAAACATATTGATTTACTGGCCAAGCAGTTCAATTTAGTCATTCATGAAATGTCTGTTCCATTCTACTAATTCTATAATTTTTATATAATTCTATAAGTGTCTATCCCCTTCTGTGAAATTCTAAAGCTTTGAGTTCCTATAATTTATTTCTTGATTGAATGTTTCTTCAGGTCCAACAACAACGCAAGTTTCCACAACAACAAGTAAGATGTGTTTCTTTACGTTGAAAAAGTACAATTATGGTGATACAGAACCAGTCAAATTATTTGTGTGACGCAGAATTAACTTTATAACATTTTATTTGTAGTTACAACTACGGAAAGACCAACAACAACAAGTGAGTACAGTTTATTCAACTTCTCTTGATTCTTGCTCTCCTGGCAACAACGGATGCCGATATTTTTGTACACAAACGTAACGCAACGTCAAAACCGCGTATCCTTTTGACGTCATAGATTTTGGGGTTAGCAACCGTTGTCAAGAAGGTTGCTTGGTAAACAAACAACTTGAGACAAACAACTTGAAAAGAAGACAAAGATTTATATGTATATAGTAAATAAAGGACGTTAATAGGATTTCCAGTGTCGTTTCAAAAGGTAATACAATTACTTATCAAAATCTAAAATAATAGTCTAACTTTTTTTTCTCATTTTAGCCGAGGAATATTGTATTGAGGGAATGAAGGACACATTCACTTCTGCTGATATTGAAGGAAGGATAGATGTCAGCAGCAACGATGGTGATGCTACCAAAATCTTCAACAGTGACGCAAATGCATTTAAAGATGATTCAACTGGTAAGTTAAATTACATTACCTGCATGACTCAATCATAAAATTTTGCAATATTTTTGAGCTGAAGATTTTAGTGGTTTGATTATTCCAATTGAAATTTTCTTTTCGGTTCTTGACTGTTTATAGCTTCTCAAAACTTCATTGTACTTTCAAAGGGAAGTTGATCAATTGAAAAAAAATGTACAGGAAATTCCTTTCTGTCCTCGAAGTTATGATCATGATATATGAAAGATGGCGGGGGTATAGGGGTGGTGGGGTCTAGGGGTGGTGGGGGTCTAGGGGTAGTGAGGGTCTAGGGTGGTGGGGTCTAAGGGGTAGTGGAGGTCTGGGGTGGTGGGGGTATGGGGTGGTGGTGG
>JBCAUG010092527.1:0-22107 GCA_038406175.1 Haplosyllis leylae | reverse complement strand
AGGTAATGTTTTCACAGGCGTGACTCTGTCTGTCCAGAGGGGGGGGGGGGTACTACTCCGATCATACACATAGCCAGGGGGTCTGGCATGGGGGGGTACTCAGCCTGGGTACCCCCCCACCCCGGCTAGGACAACACAGCAATGCGGTGGACGGTTGCGTTCACGCTGGATGACTTTCTTGTCTGGTAATAATTTCACTTTTTTGGTTTGGGCTATTTTACCGTTTACATGACGGTCACGACTAGAACTTAGAATCGTCACCGATGTTGTTGGACCATTACCACCACACAATGAGTTTCACGTACGTACCGTCAGATCTGCTCCTGACGTATATTTTGTGTGAAGAACAATCACGCCAGCAATCTGCGCACAGTAACTTACATAACGACTAATTCACTCTGGTTTCGGTTGTGTCAGTTTTAATTAAGACATCAACAGGTATGGTACTGCAGACTATTCGCAATCAAATAAGGTTGCAACATTTTCTAGCGTGGAAGTGACTTTTTCATTAAAGTCATCACATCAAGAACAAAAATGTCCTTCCAACTGGGCTTCAAAATAAATAAAGATGGCAATGGATTTTTATCGATTTTGCTGTCATATTCAGAACGTCGGCAATTAACAAGTACGCTACCTTATTTCCAAAACAACTATTATCTCAAACAGCGGTGATGTAACGTCAGAAAATTGAGTTCCTACGTCCGTTGGTTGAAAAATTCGTAGAAATTGTTGATAAGAAACGACTGAATAATCTCTTGTATCTTAATCCCCAATGAACAGAATCCACTTATGTAATGTTTGTTGTCCTTGACCCCTTTTTATCTATTTACAAGTACCCATCCACCTGACAATTTTACGGCTTTTGGAATTTTATAGGCAATTTAGAATTTAAAATGTCAAGGTTAATACTTCACATCCTTAATTATGTTACTGTTGCAAGATTAGGAACCCTTTGTTTTTGTGTTTGTCGAACTTCTAATGGATCGTTAACGATTAGTTTTATCACAACATAATACTCTTTGTGCCAAATTTCGCGCGTAAACCCAACAAAAATGGAGAGTGAAACTGCGTGTAAAGCAGAGAAGGGAGACCTCTTCAAACTTTCAACGGTCTCAACTTGAGGGACTAATATAAAGTGAATGCGACTGGAGAGTTCCTTGGTCTCGCCGCACTGAAGGACAAAAACATCCCGACGAGTTTCTTGCGTCACTTTTGTATCAAGCTGGTGTAATATAAATCTCTTCTGGGAGGAGAGCAAAAATTCAAAAGTTGTCATACACATGTCCCCGGTTAAACAACAATATTGTCGAGGCCTTTATTAGCTCGAGAAATGAAGCCAACTCAAGGGGTTTCCATAGTACAGAGTGTTCCAATCTAAAGCTGGGTCCATGACAGCTTGGCAAATTTATTCTTTGCACAAGGACAAAAGGCCCAACAGGCAGGGGTATCGCCGATCGGGGCTACCACTTATACAGGACTTTTTCGGCCCTGATCACAATTTTTCGAAGTTAAATTCTCTACATTGGTGACAGTATGTTTAATCTTACCGTGAGTGTGGCGGGTATATCACCTAAGACAAACAGGTGCCTTGAAAATCTATTTAATTATTTTTTCTATCGTTACTGAAGGCCACCAATTTTCACCCAAAGGAATATGAAGCGAAGAGTACTGTACTCATTTGGCTCGTACTGGATATAATACTGTACTCCCTGTTCCCTGCTGCGGGCCTGGACAAAGAACTCTTTTTTTCTCCCATTCTTCTCCTTCCCTTTTAAGGAACACGTGTTGCAATGGGGAACAATCGAGTGTGAGTGATATTGTAAGTTATCCTTCTACACTTGGAGCTTCTTAACTGCTGTCAAACACCCAATCAAATAAGACGGTCTCTGTGCAATTTGAAGCTACTCTTAACAAATGGAAGCCACCCTAGTACACTGGAGTGAAACCACTCCACAACTCATAGAAGATTTTTTCTCCATTGGCCAGAATGAAAATTCCACCCATTTGTTTTTTTCTTTCTAGGTTTTGGAAGAAAATAAGCTCTTCAAAAAGCTCATAAACTGATATTTTTTTTACTTCTTAACCCGATTATTTTCCACCCAACTGAGCCCAAATGAAAAGATAACAACTGTTAAAAATCAATCCAAAAGCTCTGTTAAAGGCCACTCCAAAAGGAAGCATATGTAATATGCCTGTGCTGACAGAAAATGAAAGTGATTGTTCACCATCCCACCATTTCGTTTCAAGAGGATTTCTAAAGATTTTTTGTAAACTTACAGATGTGCGCAAGAAAATTGAGTTGCATTGTTGCAAAATAGTGACACGTAATGGGTGAAATGTAAAAATATTTTGCAGCGATCGTCTTTACACCATAATTTGTGATATGAAAAGTGGTAGAGATCCAAGATCAACAACACATATTTTATCAAAATAAATTTCTAATTTTTAGCTAAATTGCGGGGACAAATTTTGTGTGCTGATCTTGAACGTTGTCGTTTAAAAAAAAATAAAACAAAATTAGCCCATGTACCTTACTAACCAGATACTTTGTGAATTCTTCCATAATTTTGTACTCACCTTTCGGCCCAATATTTGATTTATTGCTGCCGATTCTTTTAGGGTACCTTCCTGAATTACTTTGGCCCGTTGCTCTTTCATAAAGAGCATGAAGGCATTTAAGGGCTTCTTTACGTAGGGCTTTTTCTTTTCTGGCGTGAGTTCATTTTCCCTATTTCCGTTGCGCATATGAAGTAAACTGGGGGGCCTGCAACGTTAAAAAAGAACAAAACGGGTTGGTCAAAACCTTGCGAAAACAAAACCTGGGGTGCAAAAGTTCCACTTACCCGTCGGCCCAAAATTTGATTAATTGCTGCCGACTCTTTAAGCGTGCATTCGGCTGCTACTTTGGCCCTCTGCTCCTTCATAAACAGCATGAAGGCATTGAGAGGCTTCTTTATGTGGGGTTTTTTAGGGGCCACGTCTGGATGTCCGTCCGCATCTGGATGATCTGGATGGTGATATCTGGAACGCAAACACAAAGGAGAAGTCCGTCAAGATGTACCAGAGCCAAGAGAAATAACAAAAGGAGATTGAAAACATGGGACGAGAATGTACACACTCGGTACACCGCGATACACATTGCACTGTTCGTTACTCAGCTTAACGCTTTGCTGGCTTAGCACTGAGAATAAGAGTTCACTTTTGAAAAAAAGCTTGTTTGCGAGTCCAAAATATTTTGTTGACAAATACTTTATACAGTGCATTGATGAATTGTAAAGATCTTTTTGCATGAAACGTACAAAGCCAGGTTTCCACTGTTGTACAACACACTTGTTGAAAATGCCATCTTTAAGTAAAGTTAAAGAGGCATTTTGTTGCGCTTTTCAATTTCTAGCAACTTGTTTTGTTAAAAGTTTATTAGGACTGAAGCCACATTTCAACACTGCGACATAGTTCGAAAACACTTGAAGCATAGTAAAAGAAGCCATTAATGAAAGAGCCAGTACGGTAACATTGGCAAGAAATGCCACACACTTTAACACAGTTTAAATAATATGAAAGTCCCATGGTTTCCTCCTTTTCTTTCCCTTATGAAGATCTATGTACACTAAAGACATGCATACAAACACACACGTTCAGTTTGGCTCAGAACAGACGTTAAACGTTGAACAACGCTCATGCACAGGAGGGTACACGTATATATAGCAACACATGAAGGGGCCACACCTGCAAAAGATGTACAAAAAAGGTAAATCAATACAATTAATCTAAAAAAAAATTGCAAAAGTGCCATCTGATTTCTGATCACTCACAAAATTGCTCTACAACAAAAAAGAACACGAAAAGATAATAACAAAATTAATTATCATCAAAAGACCGTGTTTAAAGAAAGAAGAAACTGTAACAATGAAACAAAGGAAAGAATTTGGAAAGAAAGGCTTAGGTGGAAATGTAGAAATTCCTACATCAAAGTAAAGGAGGAAAGTGGAGTATAATAAGCAAGTAAATGAACAAGGATTGGAGGGGAAATTGAGATATGGGGGTGGGGCAAAGCGACATCCCACTGACTTATTTAAGCATCGTCTGATCACACAGCACATTCTGCCGGATCAAGGATCAAAATTGGTTGCACTACAGAGCAATCCGCTACCCAAATCTGGATCGCATGTTGAAGGGACATGCATTACACGAGGAATCGAGGCGTCAGGCGGATCCTGGCGTACACGAATCATAGACCCGAGACCCCAGGTCTTGCGACCTCGCTCTCCTCATTCCTTCTTCAACACAAGGGATAATTACGTTGGATCCAACCTTCTAATGCTGAGCATTACGTGTTGCCTTAGTCACCTAGGGCACAGCCTTCTCTACTAATAGTCACCCTCTCACTCCTGGTTCCCTACTGCACGACAGCGCTTTTTGCAGAAATGAAGAACGCATGTTATCTCTTCGTTTCCAAAAAAAGGAGACTGAATTGCCACGTTCCTGATTCACTGCACCTAAAGGTCACCTTGGTTGATCTTACATTCAAAATCTAGCTCGTGGGACGCCGTTTCCTTCAAACTTCATATAAAAATTTCCACATTAAAGTACAAACACTGTTGCCTTTTAATTACTATACTGAAAACATTTCCTGTCAGTAGAGACTGCGGCCCACATTTGAGATTCATCGACCCACAATGCGACAACAATCTACGATCCCCTCACTAACGAACTCTTGGCTCCCTGCCCTTACCAAACGAGGGGTAAGCTGTGGCTGCCAGAATCTATAAGGTCCTCAATATTACAAATCAAGCAGGTCCCCATCAAAAAAGCCACCTGATTATCATGATGGAAGTGAATATTGTAATATTAGGCGAGTGAATGCAACAAGATGTCCTGATGAATAGATCGTCGAGTTCTTTTACGGTGAAGGAAAAAAGGAATTACCATATAATTTTGCCCTTGTGATTAGCCTGGCAGAAAAAGTACAGCCAACATTAATGATACGGTCTTCATACATTGGGGGAAAGGGTGGGGCGAATAAACCATACTTAAAATGGTCATGACTTGCAAAGATTTTCAATGTGAACAGTTTCAACTAAAAGCGTAAACTATGCCCATATATTTCCAGACTGCACTAACAAAGAACAAGTGCTGAATTTGTGAGCAATTTGTGAATTTACGCACAACTATGTTTGGCAGCGGTTCTTTAAATTTTTTTTATGTTAAATGAATTTCGTACAATAGACCAATGGTCCATTTGCACTTGGGACCACTTCATAACATCAACTCAAGGTGATGTTTTTCTTTTCACGACGAGATCCTCGTTCTTTTTGCGACAACCTGCAATATTTGCACCACCTGGCTATAAAAGGCCGACATTTGTATGGTAGAATTTAAAACATACACACGCACACACCAGAAAGCTGTGCCGCTTTTCGTTGAATGAGTATGAGGACAGGTTGCAAGGTTAGAATGTTACCTGCTTTGCAACAAATGTTGTTGCGTTATGAGCAAATAACAATGCGCCATATGACATGTTGCAGAATTAATCATTCAGTTCGGACTTTGTCAAAATGGTACAAATGTTGCGCCAAATAAGTTTTCATTCAAAAAAATGTAAACTCAACTGTGAACAGAATGGAAAATTGGTTCTCAATAACTGAAAAAGACATTTTACGTTTCGGGCCAATTAAGTTTTGAAAAATATTGCACTAGAAATTTGGAAACTTGCTTCAGGCCTGGACTGTATGTAATTCACTGTGAACATCTTGCATGATCATATGTGCCATAGCATGTCCATGTCAATTCCTCAGCAAAGAAAGGACATCATCAAAAGAATGATGTACAAAAACAAATATTTAAACATACAGTGACAGCACACATTTTGTTTGTTTACATTCTGCCACATTTGGTCTTTCCTTTCTTCCGTAGCAAAAATTTTTTTCCTCGGAAAACAACAATTTTAAGCTTTCTTCGGAAAGTTTCCACCGTACCAACTCTTTAAAGCCATTCAAGGGCTTAAGATAATAGTTCATCTTACGCTCTCCAAGGGCAGAGTATATATTATTGCGTTGAAGTGGTTGTAGATTTATTCTAGTTAATCCTCTCCAAGTATGCTCAGTGACTGGGACATAGTTTCGAGTGGTCATCGAATTTACAAGAAGACAAGCATCTAATCTTAAAGCCAACTTAGGGTGGTTAAAGAACTATTAACTTACGAGAATTTATAAAATACAATCACTGAATTTTCTTGGTAGTTGTGCATCATTGAACCGGTCTGGTACTTTCCGTCAAAAACCTGTCACTTCTGGGTTGGGGTCACGATAAGTCGAGAAAGCCACAGGTTTTTTTCCAAGAGACTAAACTTTCAAATAGATTTAATTTGACTTTTGCCATCTGACGACGCCTTAGCATAACTATACTCGTTTCAATGTAAGAAAGAGGCAACTCAATCCAAACATACTTTGCCAGGGAGCTCTTCTTTGTTGAGTGGCAGGTAATTTGGAGCTACCTGCTAGCCTCTAGACAAGCTTATTTACAATACAACTAAGCTGGTCTTCACGGGGTAAAATCCTCCTAGAATGATAGGCATAATAATCTAGAAAACGTTTTATGCGCCCATTAATGTTGCTCCAAAATTGCGATTTCATATATTAAACTACGACCGCTAACAGATCATCGGTTTTTATCTACTTTACGTCACTTGCTGGATTTATTTTTACTAAAGATCAAAACCTTCTTCTCCTTCTTCTCGCTCACACTAACACTCTCTCACTCTGCCCAATTTTATTTTCATAGAAGCATAGCTTGTCTGTCTCAAATCAGTAATTTGCCACCTGGGATTGCCACAGCTTACCCTGCCGAAAAATGGCAGGCAAATCTTTCAGTTTCATTCGCTACATTTCTCACTGACAACTTTGATGATGAGCTATTTTTCTCTCAAAATTGTATTACAGGATTAATTTAATTTTGGAAACTTGGAATACTGATTAACTTTTTAAAGAGGGGGGGGGTACTTCATGTTTTAACCGACGTCCTCCCCCCATTATCATAAAATGTCTGCGAGCTCATCTAGATTTCAAAAGAGGTGCTTGCCTTAGCACTATGGAGCCTCCAAACTCACCAGGGAAACTGTTCACACAATCATCCTTAATCTCTCACTGGGTCCAACTGTAAAAGTTGGGGATACAGGTGAAGAGAAGAAAATCGCAAAACTTCTCAAGGAGCGAGGCTGGCGAAAGTTGGGCACTTGGCGCGAAGGAAAAATAGACGAGGACCATCTTCTAAACATAAACAGGGAAATCAAGGAAGAAAAAGTTAGGAAGAAAGAGAATGAAATTGACATAAAAATGCACAAATATAAATACAGAGAGATGAATAAAGAGAAAGCAAATAAAACTTTTTGTACTCAATTAAATATTGGTCTTAACTGCTTCGGAGTTTGACTTGCATGAGTACGATAAAAGCGTCCGGACAAAAACGTTCTTTCCACAGACACAGCAAAAAGAATTAAAAAAATTTAAAACATCAAGATCAAAGAGTAAAGACACTGCATACATTGAGCGCAAATCATATTTTGATGAAAGAAATATAATTGATTTAAAAGTTTTGCTAGATATATGCAAAGTACAAATGAACACAGTCGGTAAAAAATAATGTAAATTTGTGTTACATACATTAATTAAAAGACCTTTTAAACAAACATGCAATCTCTTTTTTATCATGATATTTTACGCTTTATGTTGGCACGATTTACTTGATTTAATTAATTTGCAATATCTACATATGCCTTTCCGTACTTCATATTTTGAATTTACTGAGCACGTAAGTACGATGATGCCCGCGACTTCAGGGGGCACACGTATGGACTCATTTTAAGAAATTTCCAGGAGAAAATTTCCTAAAATGCTTCATTTGGTACATGAAACACAAGGCAGTTTATAATTAAAGCTGCTATTGATAAACTCCAAATACATTAAAAAAGGGGTACTAACTTAATAAATACAACTGTGTGAACAGTACTGCGCTATTTGTCATACGCTTGTTAGCCGTGTCAATTGATTTTCATTCGAGTTTAAATTCCATCATCTTTTACGAAAAGACAAAGTATTTTGGTTGATCACCTTACATTTGACTCGGAAGAAGAGAGAGAAACCACGCCGCTACTCACACAGTGTTCAAGAAATAAGGAAATATATTTACTCTTTGTAAAATGCAAAGTGTCCCGACCTATGGTTCTCATTTGGCGTGTGTGGAATATCTTGTTTTGGTCCCGGAGTGATGATGGCTTGGTGTGGCAGGCCTCCGGGGCCCATGTGGGGCGGTAAGAGCCCCGGACTGAAGCGCGCTAACCCTGAACTAGATAATGATGTAGGATATGGCCCTCGGAACCCTGCCGTTGTGATGGGGTACCCTGGTGGACCATTCCTGCAAAGAGAGAAAAAATAACAATTTGTGAAACAAAGTAATTGCGATAAGTACGTTAGTCCTGGTCTGGTTCTCAACTTTGATGTCTCCTTTTGTCCGTGGCCATTTTAATCACTGTCTGCTTATCTGTTGGTCCTACTTTCCAAACTTGTACAATAAGCTAGAGTTACTCCCGCCTCAAGCCTACACACTTACCTTCTCAGTAAACTTAACAAAGGGTGCCTAGTAAAACAAGAAAATATACCCGTCCCAGCTCTGGCACTCCAGGAATTGCGACTAACAAGTATTTCAGCCGGGAATGTTTGCTATGTTCCTGGCACCTTGATTCATTCATGTTTCTTTTATTGCTTATCATATCTAATACAACGGTGTATTTTTCTTGGCCAAGGTATGACAACTTTGAACAAGTTCTGGAGAAGAGCGAAATTAACGCTTGTGTTTCTGTACACATTGAAAGGATGACGCAAGTACTTGTCCAAGAAACAATGTAGTTACGTATTCTGCATTATCAGCTAAATATTATTGTTTATGTAGCGCTTACTGTTCAACCACTTCAATAGTGGTAACTCAAGTTACAATGTCTTAATACAAATTTGCAACACTTTACTGCAGAAGTTTATGCCAATCATGTACATGACATTTAATCACACCTTCTTTCTTTAATATCCGAAAAGTTGATGATTTGAACTGAATGACAGAAACTTTGTAGTTTCAGTTTAAACGTTTTAAAATTAAAAGTTGAAAGTTACATAACTGCACGGATTTTAACTTGAGGGTTTCGTTCCAACCTATTTTTCGGAGACTTTTCACACCCACACCCAAATTTCTCTCAGAAAAATATCTATCCTGAATTTTCCCTAGAAAATATCTATCCTTTTATACACACGGCGCTCATTGTATTGCTTGATTGACAGATTCATTTTGCCACTTTTACTGGATCTGGCTATCAACGTTCCCTATCACTCGCCTCACCTCTCTACCGGTGTTAACCCTCAGCGGGGTTCGAGTTACGTCGCAAATCGTTCATCTCCATATAAAAAACAACCTGGGGAAAACTTGAGCTGATTATCTGTTAGGTATTGAAGGCCCCTTAACATGCTTAGCATACTCCCCGAGGTTGTTTGGGCTTTACAACACGCGTACTGTGATACCCGTATCCGATAGTGCGAAGTTTCCCGGCACTCCAACATTAAACGGGTTTGTGTGATTACGCGATCGTTGGGAAGGACAAAGTCCTTACATTTCAATTCTCTCGGCAAAAATAGTGCGCTATCATATCATGCGGGCGGAGTTTTGTTCTTGGAAGGAGAGCCAGCGGAAAAGTCGCACGGAAGGAAGACAGGGAGTATCAGGAAGCGTTGGCATCCCAGGACCTATGGCTTCTCGCATCGTCGTCATTCGCCTACTCGACAAAGATACTGTGGCCAAAGATGCACGTATTAGAAACATAAATACTGCCGTCCGATTACACTCCACCAGCAATGGAGCAATAATACGTCATGTCTATGGTCATACCACAAAACGAAAATGTCTCTCTGACTGACAGATTCAAGGAGTTCGCCTGCTGACATTTCAACTTGAGTTTCCAGAGTACCCCAGCCCTCCTCCCACCCCAGCCCCAGCTCCCTCGTGCTCGTGTAGATTTTCCCCTCTCCTCAGATCTAGACACCGTTGGTTCGTTGCTGACTGACTAAACTTGTGGAAAAAGATTCGACGGCAACCCTTCCGTGCATCTATGTTTTGCTGCTGAAATAATCGCTTCGTTCGAACGAATCTGTGGCATACTATCACTTAAAACGAGTCTCCTTTAAATAATTTTTAGTTTTAGTTTACTCCAGATTAAAAAATCTCACGATAAAACTCCTTTGTCTTTTACTTTCATGACATTTTTAATGACTTGACACATTATATCTCTGTAGCAACAATGACCACATAAATGACTGCAATTGTCTTTCAACACTATTCTTTTGAAAGCTGTGGAGTATAATCTTTAGTTTCGGGAGAACAAAGGAGAAAATAGTTTGTTTTTCTCTTTTCAGTTTCAAAATCATCCAAGTCTGAGGTGTCCGACAGTGAGAAGTGGTGCTTCTCCATGTCTTGAGCACACAGTTAGGGGGCATCAACATTTACAGTCTCGTCGATCGGAGACGGATCATTTCAGAAAACAACCTGATGTCACCAAGGATTCTAAAGGCACAACAGATGAACCAGGGTAGTTCAAAACTAACTGATCGTATGCATCAATATGATGTAAAAAAAAACTTTTCGGTGTGTCTACCCAGATCTGTTGAAATGTCATGACGCTCAAGTTCAATATTCATTCCCAATATGTACTCTTACGTACGTGTTTGATGAAAAAAGTCTGCTATAAATGTAAAAAAAATTCCGAGACGTCTTGAAAAGGGAAATGAACGTCTTCAATCAAATTAAAATGTGATTCCTTTTTACGCTATCAGTTCGTTTCCTCTGTTTTACACCATGTTTTGTGGATTTAAAAAAGAATTGAAACGATATGATTAATTCACAAAAAGTCAAGCAAAGGAAACAATTTAGAAATCTAAATCTATTACCAGATATTATTAAAATTAAATTCTTTTAAACTTTCAATGAAAGAGCAAGTTAACTCGAGCAAACTATTCTACGTTCCTTTTTTGGTTGCCAGATGAAGCTTTTTTCCCTTCATTACTCAGATTCAAGACGTGACTTTTTTCATTGCAATTGAACTTTTTGTATCAATCTTTTTCCTGTTATGGTATATACGCTTTAACACGACTGCGTTGTATCAATTGAAGACTGCTTTTAAAATGGGCGACACAGTTGCATTTGTGGTTATCCTGGTAAGTATATAATAACTTAGACAAAAAGCAATATCAAACTTAAGTTTCTCCTTCAAAATGATGCCGTAATCATGCATAAAAGATGAGATGATACTCCCTTCCAACTGCCCTTTTGTCCGCTTTTAATTTGAAAATCCATGCTTTGAGGATCAGATGAAACTCCGACCTATTGTTACACATAACTTATTACAAAAGAAACTTTAAAGCATTAGCAACTTAATATCTTTAGGGCAAACAGCTTTGTTCCAGACAACAGTTAAAAGTTAGGATATCCTAGAATAGCATTATTAAAATACAAACCCTAGCTGACGGCGGGGATTAAGCACAGGATAAAATCAGAAATTAAGAATCGTTTGGTTTTTGTTGTATGTTTCAGCCTCAGGATGTTCTTTTCCACAATGACAAGGAAATTGATATATGGAAGACTTAAGATAACCTGTCATTTTTACAACTCGGGGAACAACCGTTCTGTGCGAAAGAAAAAAGGGGAAATACCGTGTCGTCCAAATTCTTAAGCTGCCACAAACTAACAAGTAACCTCGATAGGCACCTGTCGAGACTCCCTGGTACTGGTAACAATCCTACACAATTGTGTAATAAAACAATAGGCATGTATTTATTTAACCTTTTCTCTCACTTTACAAATATTGTCCTTTAGCCCTAATGTGGGGGTAATATTCTCAAGAATAGCCCTAGGCTAGCCCTAACTCGGAGGCCACAAATATATGTTTACATACAATATTTTTTGCACCCCAAGATCGAGTAAACCATCTCAAGTATTATGTGCTGCAGGCTGTCATATAATACCGCCAATAATAATATGTCAGATTTTTGGGCTTCTCTTCTTTTCATAAAGACATACATCTAAGTTTTACAAAAATAATTACTGGAATCGAAAATCGTAGGCTATTTGCGGAAAAGCAAGCCGTAAAATTATCGCTTTTTGCATCGTTGTTAATCGAACAACAACAGGGTTGGGTTGCTCAGATTTCATCGAATGCCAAAAACTTTCTGTTAAGCGCCCTAGGAAATAAAACTTCTCTGACCATCATATTATTTCATCTACCAGCCTTTTCCTCCGTATAATTCTGGCCTCTTTCATTCATTGATAGACAATTACAGCAGCCACTTGATAAATTACAAGTCAATCATCAAAGCCCTCGGACATGGAAACCGGTTATCAAGCCTTCAAAAGGGACGCATAACAATGAGTGACCTGCAGGGACCTGCAGCAGCAGTCAGGTCCCTTCTGTCCAGTTCTTTGCAGGCCAGTCAAAAGAGGTTCAGTTGATTTACGGAGTAAATGTCTGTAGTATTTTCTTTAAAATCAGAAGAAAACTTGAGGCTGAAGAGCAGACTTCTGAAATGGCGTAGTTTGCAATGACTCCGGAGGAAAAAGGAAGTGGTTGGATTTTCAGAAGTGCTAAATTATGAGTGATGATGCCCCTTTCCTTGTGTGGTCTGCAGGCCTGTATTTAGTCGGTGCTCAAGACTCCTATAATAATTCATGGACATGATCCTGCAATTGCCAATATGGTCGTGTCCAATGACCAGATGATTACTGTCCATTCTGGCTTCAGAGGCTCTACTTAAGCTCGGCCATTTCATTCTTCATTAAGCACTGGCTTTAATATGGCCGTCAAGTGGTCGGGAAAGTTATATGGAATCATTTAACTGTGTCGAACAGAAAACAACAGTCAAGAGAACCGTTACTTCCCGTCAAAATCTGTATCACCTCTCACGAACTACGAACGTACCTGATTTAAAAAAGAATAAAATGTGAAATGTGCGTCAATTAATTAGGTCAATACAGTCTGACAATTAATCTGGTGATTTTTCATTTCTTATTTTGCCCCGATTCAATGTATTTGGGATATAAGCTGTCTGGACAAATATTCACATGGTGCGATTAGATATCCGCGTCGTTCATATATTCCGCTAGTCTTCTTATTACGTTTTGACCACCCAACTTGCCGGCTCTGCCATTGCTGTATTTACCAATGTACTCGTTACCGTAAATCATTCTAACATTCATCCTACAACACCATCGTGGAGCATCTCAATTCCTTTCATTGTGGACTCCTTATTTCCATTTTCGCTTATTTTAAATGTTTGTCGTAACCATCTAATGAAGTAAAGCTGACAAGCCACAACAGACTTAAGGTTAATTGAATTGAGTGTGGCATATTTAATTTACCATCATTGAAACAAAGGGAGCAAAACTCTGTTCGCACTGTTCATTTCCCACCAAATTAAAAGCATCTTTCGACGAGTCAGAGAGAAAAACTGTTTGTTTTTACATTTTTTCCCCCTCGATCCACTTGCCAAGAAAATCCTACTGAAGACAGAGAGAAAAAAGAGCAGCATTTCCCTGCATAAAATCACTCAATTTGCGCGCCATTGTTTGTTTTAGAGTAACTATCGAAATCTGTACAAATTCAAAATCATATTTGATTCGGTGACGGCAAATATTTACATTGCGCTGGAATGATTTTCTCCCAATTTCATTACCAAAGTTTGCTCGCGACAGGCATTTTACTCCGATGAAATCTTTTACGAAAAGATTCTCGGGCCTTCAGCGCAAAAGTGGTATCGGAAAATGAAAGACACAGAACGCACATATTATCCAGGAAGGAACTGAGACAAAAACCCCGAGAACAACGTCATTCACAAAAAAATGTAATCTCAGTGCGTGCAAGGGTGGCCATGAATGTATCACACACTATTACGGACTCGTTCTGCCCTTTCCACACAGCAATTCCCTCTGTAATTTTCGCAAAGATTCCAAATAAATGGCGTGAAAAGTCGGAGATCCCCCGGTGCCCTACTTTGCACGATCTCCGCGTAAGAATTTGTAAGAATTCCCTGGAATTGTCTCGTCCTAATGTGGACAATGAGGTTCACGAGCATGCTCAACAAATATTAGTACAGGGATAGAGAGACCCTTTTCAACTGCCCACAGCACTCACATTCCAAATCACAAAGCTCAGCACTTTTTAAGAAGGTTAAAACTCAAATATTCCTTCGTTGGAATTAGGGTAACACTTGCACTGTATTGGACAACATCTGCCGTCACATTTATATTTCATCTTTTGGATTCTCCAGTGTCAATGATTGAATCTCAATTGGACATTGCTGAAGATAGGTTGTTTTTTTTTTGTTTTTTTTTTTGCGACATTGACTATGATCCATTTCTCCGATTCTGAAACTGGATTTTGACGAATTTTAGGAATCACATCCAAGTGCATCTAAATCACTTGCGTATCTCTGCTTCTTTCCAGAGCCAACAATACTGCAACACCATTTCACTACAGCTATCAGCTGCCACTTTCAAGTACCCAGCCTGAAAAAAGTCCCGTGCTGCAGATACCCTTATCTTCAGCACAATTTTCCTGGAACGGAGGATCAAAGGGGTTATCTGACTGTATTAGTTGTAGAACAAAAAGAACCATCAGATTATAGAGCATGGAAAACACCCTTAGTGGTAGAACATTGACCGTGAACCTAGGAGTGCGGCTGGCATAGTTAAAAGTACTACAAAGTACTTCTTCGTTACGCTGGCCTTTTACAGGTTACCAATTCACCACTTTCGATCCGTTTGCATAAGAACGCTTTTTCTCGTACCGGTGAAGAAACGCTGCGTTCGGATAGACCTATGAGAGTTTTCGTCAAACCTCAATTAAGCTGTCTTCTAATCTCATATGTTGTGCCTTGGCTTGTTGGGAAACATGAAGAAACCTTGCAAGAGGACGTCATCAATCACAAATCGGAAGAAAGATGTGTATCTGCTTGATTCTTTCCAGTGTACGTTTCTACCATTTAGTTGAATGCAAAGCTTTTGCTAATTTGAGCAAAGTTTTCAAAGTGAAATTTCAGTACACAAGGCAAAGAAAGAGTTTGATGTAAGAGTAAGATGGTCATGGTGTCGTACGTTGATTCCTGACGTCCAGATTAATTTGCAGCGTTCGAACACCCAGAGGCTTCAAAGTCCGGTCACTCTACTCGCCACAACTAACACCCTGCCACTACACACAACACCCATACAGTCCGGGTTTCCGGTATTGATCCGGTACATTTGCTCACACCACCCGATATCACTTTGCCCCATTCAGTGGCCCGTTCAATATCTCATTTCCAAATACAAATACGGCTCCAAAAGGCAAGTGGTCGTCCAGTGTATGGCACTCAAATAGACGGCACAAAAGCCGAGGTGACGAGAACTACCAGCGCAGTCTACTCGAAACTGTCGCTTTGGATTCACTCTTTCGTACACGAAAGAATTGAGAGCAACTGTGAAAATTTGAATTGTAAAACCAACAGAGGAACAGGTTTGGGTAGTTTACGGTTTAAAACCTGTATCAGAATTTGACGAAGATCAGTACACAATTAGGGTCACTGTTGTTTCTTTCAAATAAGGTCACACCAAAGGTTTTAGTCATAATTCACTTCATTGCCTTATTCACTTGACATTTTTCATCGCTTTGGACCTTTTACCAACAGAACAGCGCACACACAATATCCAGCAAGTCGGTAAAATGGCCACGTCCGGAGGGCCAGTTTCTGCTCAAATATTTATTGATATCCAATCAATGCCATATCAATGGCTCCTTTGTAGATACTCCTCGGCACATGACCAAATTGAGCATCCGCTAATTTAGCACGACACTTTTAGACTCTCTTTACTGCCAATCAAAATGTGTTCAAAGGACTGTGGAGTGGTCATCAGGCTGCTGATCATTTTCAGATGACAGTCGGTCATTATGCACTTTCCCCATTTCTTGTATGGGAAATATGTCTACCTAAACGGGAGACAATGCAGCACCTAATCATATGATTTTGTCATTGTCTGTCTGCCGCACTCAATTCCACTTTTCCGTGAAACAAGACGATAAGTCAATATGAAAGTAACTAGCTTCACACTAACGAAGTTTCGCGATTACTGGAAAAAGTAATCAAGAAGATCAAAAATTTTGTACCGAATTAGTTTTAAGACCGGACATTATAATGACAGGTGAGCTTCCTTTTTATAGTTTATTCACACCGGGACAGGTAGAGGGAACAGGACTGGGACCAATGGGTCCTAATGTTTGTACAGAAATGTTCACACTGGTCCATGACAGGGAAAGGAACCAGAATCCATTATTTTCTATTGAGTTGCTTCAATTTTCTACACCTGTTCCAGTCCTGTGATGGGACAGTGTGATACGGTAGTCGCGGATGAAAAACACACAATGTGTTGATTTTCATAGTATCGTTTGATTCTGCTGTCCCATCGTGGATATCGGGAGGAGTTAGGTTTGGGCATTGTCTGTCTGCCGCACTCAATTCCGCTTTTCCGTGAAACAAGACGATAAATGATAATGAAAGTAACTGGCTTCATACGAAGGAAGTTTCGTGATTACTGGAAAAAGTAATCAATGATGAAGATTAAAATTGTGTGCTCAATTAGTTTTAAGACCGGGCATTATAATGACAGGTGAACTTCTAGAACGTGTTAATTTCATTTATCATTTGATTCTGCTGTCCCATCGTGGACATTGGGAGGAATAAGGTTTACATTGTTATGTCTGGCCCGCTTTCACTTGTTCTACAGAGGACCAAAATAAATGTTTTACTTGTCACTAATATGAAATATGAATACGGAATATTCAAATACCATTAGTGCATATCAAAGCTTTGGGTGTCGATTGTTTGCAATACAAGACTTAGCTTTGATATTTCTTGTATGACAAATGTCATTCACTGACGAAGGCCTATACTTTTCAGCCAAACGTTCCCCCAAGATAGAAGGAACGAGGTAAAAATTCTTGTGCCAAAACTTCCAAGAGTAAGAATGTAAATGCGTGTGATTCAAAGGATCTTCGTGTTCCAGGATATAGGTGACAGTTTGCATAATATTGCACTTTTTCCGATGTGATTTGACTTTCATGACTCTTTCCTAGAAGGGATAGATTCCTACGCCTTTTTCTGTCAGAAAATATACTTGATATTATTATCTGTAAAATAGATTGAAGATAAGAATTTTCGGAAAGTGAAGTTTGCTGGTGCAATGGTTGAAAATTGACATACAGTTGGCTTTTAGTACCTGATTTAACGTTCGTTTTAGTTTCGTGTTTGGGGTTTCATTATGATCATAGAAGACAACATGTACATCCCACATAATAATAATAAAAACGATCGCATACTGTAACACCCAAATAAAAGAAAAAAAATTGTTTGCATGTCATCCGATGCAATGATCAAAAATACAAAAGCCACTCAAGCTGCGGATCTGTCACAAGTTCCATTGCATTGCACCTGCCGGAGAATCCAGCTTGCAGACTTTGGGCCATTTTTCCATTATGAGGCGGAAATAGAGGTGAAAGTGAAAAGTCAAAGAAAGAGAGTGCCGCCATATTCATTTAGGGAGGTGGATTTTATAAAAGAAAAGTATTTTCTCTTGTCCTGAGATCCGTTTTCATTTCATCGTAATATTATTTTTCATCCTGTTTTCGTCCTTCACTTACAAAGTTATGCATCATTATAGTCTAAAGGATTGACTTGACAAAAGATGACATTTCGCTTTGAGTGCAAGAAGTATTACAGATTGAATATCCAGATTACATCTTGTTGCGAAGAATTAGGGATGTTCATGGTCGTTTCTCATATTAAAATCATTGCGAACAGTCTTTCCACATCATAATTTACAGGAATTTACAAGGTTCTAAAGACTGAGCACAACCTAATTAATCATAGCCAACTGTTATATTTTTCAACAACGTTGACTACAATAGTAATGATCTCAATCCATCGCCGTGCAAATCGAATGATCAGTTTCTGAGACCATATTGGTTTTTTTTTCTGGGCGTGTCGCGAGCTGTTTTTCTTTTTTTTTCAATATTTAACTCAACATCACACAAATAACAAAATATTGTGGGTAAATAATAATGATCGAGTGATATTTCAAAATGGATATATGTAAATAAATAGGCGTTTTTTTTCTGCTGGACTCGATTTCCGCTTCTCTCAGTGACGACATATCTACTTTTCGCACGTGTATGGTAACTTTTTCTTTCCTTTCGCTCAGATTAGAAAATTCATTTTCTCTTTTTAGTCAGACTGCAATTACACTAGAAAATGACTTCCACTGCTGTATAATCATAAAATACCTTAAAGAAAGAAGAAAACTTGGCACAAATACGAAAAAGTCTTTTGGTAAATTACGTAACAATAATTTCGTACGTGACTTTTTAGGAAATTATCAACAAACTGAACGGTTAGATTACAATCTTTCACCCCGTATGCAAAAAACTTTGAAAAAGTATAATAAATACTTCTTGGTGTTATTTTTAATTGACAATTTGCTCTACCTTTTGTCGCTTAAATATCTAAAATATTAAATAAATGTTTCCAGTGTTGTTTCACTTTGCAATTTGGATAAGATAGTTCGTCCAGTGAACCAATGCCTCAAAAGGATCCTCCACCGTTTCCCATTCTTGAACAGGACACCTTGGCAAAAATTCAACTCAGAACAACGTAACAAATTACTAGAACACACCTATTGTTGCACATTCTGTGGAGAAGCGACAAAAATCATGTCCAATTTGGCTAAATTTTGTTTTGAAGAGTGTGCCAAAAATGCGCCTCATTGCTCGTAATGGTTCATATTTGCTTCATGTAGAAGCTAACATTACAATACAGCAGTCTTCGCGTATTTTTGTGGTCTGGTCATTTATCTGACGTGTTCACAATTTGTTTTGTATGGAAATTCGGCCCTGAATGTACAGAAACAATGTCTATTTGTTGTATTAACAATTCTAATGTAAAGCATATCCACAAGAAGCCAGTAAGACAACAATGACAATGTCTTAGTTGAGATCTGAGGTCAAGACAAAAGTTGTCTCCTTTTGCGAAATAAACATCTGTAGATGCAAATTTCTTATGTTTCCAACGACTGACAAGGAAACCGTTTGCTCGAACAAGATGGGCGTTTTGGCAAACTTCTTTCTGGCGACATTTACCTCGGCTCCACTGTCGCAATGATATCTCGTATTAATCAATTATGACATTTCATTGTTCAGGCAATTCAATACAGTGAAAACACTGGAGAAATTAGAACAATACTGGACTAGACAAAGAATCAAGCGAAACAAGTGGAACAACTAGATAAAACCTAGCAGAACCAAAAGGAAACTTTTGCAAAGCTGCACAAATTTGCTGCTGATTTCCCAAAAGGAATTATGCCGGGCCAGAGATTTGGCCTTTTTTTTCTAAAACTCGAAGCCCTCAACCCAAGCTCCAACTTGCCGGTCTAATATGCCTTGGGATCCAAGGCCCTTTGATGTACAATTCAGCATCAAACTTTCATGAATAGCACAACAAGGCAATGTTTCCGAGTTTGGCTGCCATCAAAAAGAAATGAAGTTTGGTTCGAAATGAAAAAGTGCGGACTCAAGGGCTTCTATATTATTCGAATGTACAATTTGGACATACGCTTCATTAAATGGAAATGTTTTAGGAATAAAACAATAGAATTTACAATGAAAAAAATAACTATGTGTCAAAAATTAAATTGATAACACTCATACGGATTCATTTTGAAAACTTTAGGCACGTCTCCTCAAATGTTGAAATGCTGACGATCATTACAAGCGCTTCCTCCAGTTCTATGCTTTTCGTTACTTTACCGGTCTCTGTCCCCAACTTGCAAACAAGTGAACTGCGCCTTTCCACTCTAAAGTCGGAAGAATTTGAAGATCAAAAGCAACCCCTTCGGTGATCGATACACATTTGGTGCCCTAATGAGCTTGATGCAATAACGCACTTCATGCAGAAATCATCCGGCCCAGGAACATGATTGATACAGAAGAAATGAACGAAAAAAATTCATGAGGGAGAGAAAGGTTATGCGACATAAAGCACTTCAAACCAGACGACCAAAGTCCTTACGAGCCCAGCTAACGCACAACACCGTCATGTATTGATAGCTTGATAATCAGGGAGAGAGAAAAATCCAATGTTAATCAACTTAGGGCGATGATAAAGTAAATATCCATTTAAATCACCAAGGAAATACATACGTGTCCTGTTTCAAGGCTTGTATGCCTGCAGGTATACACTAAGGTGCAAAACTGCTTGATTGCATGGGAAACAACACATTTTGCGCAGCATTATTAAATGTATCATTGTCGGGCATCATTGTAAGAGTCAATCATACTGGAATTTACTATTTGCAAAGACCGCGGTTCAATAATACTGGCCCCTGACTTCAATGCAGAGATCAAAAGAATATTTAAATCCTGTCATTCCTCATCTCGCACCTGTGGCCTTCCTGCAGGGAACCCCATCGTGACTTGTGACTGTTGCGAAGCGAGAAAGTCTTTCACCAATGGTTCTTTCTTTGGCACAGTCAAGACAAGCAGTCTGAACTTGCTGACAAATTTTATTAAACAACAAATATCGATGTTTGTGAATTAAAATTGTTATCTGAAGTGTCCTATTTTTAATGCCAAACTATTCTTGCTTTCAACAAGGACAAAACAGCAGAAAAGTGAAATTCTACCTTCATTTCAGGACAATCGATTCCACTCCTAAAATAATAACACTTCGCAGCCTATTTTAATTGAGAGTTTTTGCTCAGTCATTGTTCTAAAGTTTGGGACAACAGGTCACAAATACAATGCCGAAGTCACGACTAGCGGATCACAATTGTAACTTTGGTAATTGTCATTTGAAATCAAAGTCATCTGACGATCGAATTTCCATTTTAAAGAGCTACTTGATGAGTTTTTAACTTTCACATTAATAAATGCTATCGCATTGCACGAACTGATATTAGATTGTGTTTTTGCTTACACGTTGAACTGGAAGAGAATACGAGGTTTTAGAATGCAATAAATTTAACCGTGAGACAAAGACATACAGATAACTTCATGAAAGACTTTTGCGGATACAACAAATGGGAGGAAAATGTTGAGCGCTGACTATTGTACCTTTTCTGGAAGCGGTTGGTTTCGAACATAAATCTCTCAATGCACACACATCCTTCCCCTGCAGATCTATTCTATTTGGTTAAAATACACCGTTTCTGAATAATGATCTTTGTCGGTATATTGTGAAAATTTGATAAAGGATATTAATAAAGGATATTTCTTGCCTTTTATTTCACTTATGAGCCTATTCTAACACAGGAAGCGTTCATGCACGAGTCTTTATAGTTAAAAGATAACCCATGTCGAACAATTGCAAGGCCAACAAATAGCAACCTAAATCAAATAATAAAAAAACCTCATCATACAAAAGTTTCCCCCTGTTCTCATTTGTCACAACAATCCCTAAAAGACAATAGAAATAATAAGACAAGTGAATTATTCTATCTATTGTCCAAATAATTCAACAATACATATGTGGATATGTGGAACTCAAAGCCATCAATAGCCTTTGTCTTTAGCCTACATGAACCAGATTTTCTATTATTCTTCTTTGACATAACAGCATCAATTGAATATGTTATACTATATCAAATGGACTCGAAACAATAGAATAAAAGGAACAGAAACACAGGATTTCCCAACTAGTGTCGACTTTAAAAAAGCGAAAGAAACCTGCACAACGAATAAAGAGAGCCGTGATAAAAAACACAAGACAAAGACACGCACAGGCAAAAAGACCAAGCTTAATTATTAATGTCTTAAGAATCCGGTGTAACATTAAGAGATTATGATTTCTCACCTTTCCCTTGGCAAACATCCTGCCAACCACTTCCAGGGTGGCCACGTTCTTGCCGACATGAAATTCCCTGTGTTTTCCCTGTGTTTTCCCTGTGTTGCAGAAATTTTCCCTGTGTTTTTTTTATTGAAGAACTAACAGCAATAGTAATAAA